>JZKD02S2344595.1:0-31483 GCA_000966675.3 Picea glauca
CTCTCTTCCGCACTACAAAATAAAGTAGATTTCTCAAGCATCATGAAATATATATGTGTGTGTGTGTGTGTGTGTGTGTGTGACAGTGTAATTAATTTCGCTTGTGCCATGAACAATAATGATGTTAATTATTGTTAAAATTCAGTGATTGATTAACCACACACCTTGAGTAATTAGATGTATGCATTGCGCCCTCAAAATAAATAAGGCGATTACACTTACATCTCACCCTTGTCATTGTATGATTTATGTAGTATTTACATTCTCTTGCACCTTGAATTTATCGCTGATCACTCTCGTGTCATGAATAAGTTGCGAATTAATTTAGCATCATGAAGTTATTCCAATTGTGACTGATTTAGTAATTAGTTTACCTTGCACCAATAATTAAGTTGACTTATGATTGTTCTAGAGTTTGTTGTCTCTCGCGCGCTGCAAAGTTTAATGTTAATGTATGACTGATAAAGATGATGATTAACCTTGATTTTTCTAGTCGATGTTGGACTTGATTGTGTTAGTGGGATGTAGACACCTCGTTGTTCCTCAGAACAATCGCTAGCCCTGAGACCTTAAATGGTTAAAACCAATTGGAACATTGAATTGAGCATTGTTTATGTGTCCTAGAGGTCCTAACCTTGTAGGGTAGGATGGGTGGGTAGTATCTTATGTGGTTCTTGTGATTATCATTATGATCCTCATGAATTGTTTGTTATCTCATTTTATCCTGAAGTTATCTGATAATTTTCCTTATGAGATGTGTTCAACCTTTGATTCATACTATTTATGCATCATAATTAATTGTATAAATGCACTAATTATGGGATGCTACTTATTGTGTTATTGCATCGATTTGTGTATCGCCATTCTTGGTGATGATGTGTCATCTTGCGTCATGATTGAATGTTAATGCATTAAGGTTGTTTCATTAATACATTGGAAGATATGTCAATGATGTAGTTATTAATTTGTGATGTGTATTTCCTAACAAAAACAAAAAAAAAATTACCTTTTGTACATTGCTTTTTGTTCTCATAAAGGTAGGGCTGTTACATATGGTATTGGAGTGGGTTCAACCCTATGACTTGGAATCATTACACCTTCCACTATATCACACTTGTTTATAATTTATCGCTAATTAATTTGAATTGTATTCGTGCAGGTAATCACGGTTAGAGGATGCCATAGAGGTAGACGACATCGTGCTAGGGGAGGAGGCGCAACGCCTCTACTGGCATCCACACTATAGGGGTCTAAACTTCAAGGAGAATGATAAGTCATAAGACAGGAATATATAGTTGTGGGGAATGTGGTTGGGTTTATGAGGTCCATTCAAAGGATGTCAGAGGCCTTTATTAGTCGTTGGGATAGAGATGAGGTCAGGGCACCGATACCCCCTTAAGGTCCATCATATGCCCCAGCCAATATTGTTAGTGTTCACCAAGAACTTGAGAAGGTAAATTTTCCCGAGTTCTTGGGCGCCACGGATGGTGCAACCATCGATCCATGGTTCGAGAATATAACGATGTGTTTTTCACTTCACGACTATACCTCCAACATGAAAATCTGTATGGCGATCTTTCAGGTGAATGGGAGTGCTCTTCTATGGTGGAAGACGCTTCTGCCATAACTGAACATGGTCGTCCAAGATGTTTCATCGAAACTGTTTGAAGAGTGGTTCCAGGAGAGGTATCTATCTGAGGAATTCATTGAGAATCATGTCAATGAGTTCAACTACTTACAACAGGGTGGTGTTGACAAGCGTAGGTGACACACCGTCAACTAGAAGGTCAAATCTGGACCATGGTTGTCTAAATAACCTAAGCTATTTGGAATTAAATGACCCAACGAGTTTAATGGATTCGTTGGCCAGCTAAAGTCCTAAAAATAACAAATGAAATGAAATTAATCTAAGAAATCTACGATACTAAGAATATAAGTTTAATAATTAAAAGTTCTTAAATGGAAACATGGATATGTGCATATGATTATAAACAATCTATGTACATCTTGCAAGATTTACTTGATATCTTGCGAAAGGGATGTTCTTAAAAGTGTTTTTAAAAGAGATAAACAATGAACATATATTTTTCTATTTTCTTTTGATAAACTAATGAATACTAAATGAATATAATTGAAATAAGAATACATAAAGAGTCAAAATATAATTCAAGATATCGTTATTTTATTAATAAATAATTTAACTAAATAATAAACAAACTAACCTGTAACTAATCGGTTAAACTCAGTTTATCTTCCTGTGTCATTCGAGCTCCTAACTGTCTTGCATGTGAGGGAAACCTGTAATTGAATAATACTATTATTTCTAGAATAAATTCAAAGATTTTTTTTTATGTATCAGACTTAGAATATGACAGTATAATGATAACTGTAAAAATATTGTGATCTCATTATAATCAATAACTTATAATGAATAGAAAATCAATTCAAAGAATTAATGTAATCCATCATTTAATATCTAGAATAAATCGATAATCATCAAATGGCAGATTGATCACATATGTAAAATGGAATGAAAAATTATAAACAACATCTAAATACTTAATAATATGAAACACCATATGATAAACAGACTAAAGATGCATCAAACATAATAATATTTCATAAGATCGAGGCAATGAAAGAACAAAAATTGCAATAAGCATCACACAGGTCTAAAGCCAAATGGTGAATAGATTCTCCATATAAGTTCTCCAGCTCACATGTCCATAATGTATCTGAGAAAAAGTTATCTTCACTACTAACAACGATCACTATTTAAACTAGTTTTGGATTAAAAAACTCTTACTATGCAGGATAGAGTGAAATCCCCAAAAAATACATTGTCTTATAAAAATAGTACAACAGGAAACCACCCCTCTAGGAGTTGGTTTGTAAAAAATTATTACATAATAACAAAGTTTTATCAACATAAAAGAAATAAATTATTGAATAATACAACGTATGATCCAATGTGGTTTCTTCATGTAAACAATACCATAATTATCATTTTCCTGTAGATAGAAAAACAAAATTGATATATCAGAAAATAATGTTAACTAATATTCAAAAATAGACCGACTACATAATCAAAGATTATGTAGCTAGTCTTATATTAACAATGAAAATAAAAACTAAATATTCCTATTTTGACTTTCATAAAAAAATGAAATGAAAGAAAATAAAACAAAATCACTTTTACCATTTAGAAATTAGACAATGAAGGGTTAGGCATTTCTCAATTATTGATGGCATTGAAGTTGGTTGCATTTTTATAATTATATTAGAGGATATTTTAGGTCTTTTATTTTCCTGTTGTGCTCATGCTTCCAGCTCTTGGTTTTATCATTCAAGTAGAGAATTGCAAGTAGCCAAATGTTTTACTTGGTATGTCCTTGTAATATCATTCTACCCAATCCAAACAACTGTCACAATGTACCGGTTCTATACCAGGCCGAGGTGGAAAATATTCAACAATGGGTATTCCGTGCTTCTTTGTGGCTTCTTTCAAGTCATGGCTGATGTCAAAAAATCCCTCTTGGCCTTTTAGAAATGGGGGTAGTATAGAGATAAAGTCATATTGCTTAGTTTGACCAGTAGTTTCATTCCTGAGACAATGGTTATTGAGATCTTCTAGTGCAAGGAAGTCGTTGATCTCATCGTTTTAGTAGTGATCATTGTCCTCGATCCCAGAGATCGATCTCAAATGATCTTGTTTTTTATTTCTTAGACTCCTAGATATTAATCGATTAGACATCTTATTTATAAAATTCAAATCTTAGCTTTCCTATTTCTTACTTTTACGATTTTTCTTGAAAGTGGGTTCATCATTAAAGCCCTAATTCGGCTCTATAGTAGGGGTAGAAAAAATCCTTTCTTTCAATACATCCACTACCTATTACAATGATTTTCTAGGAGAAAAAATACATCGTGTTTTTTTACCCAAGGGGGTTTGCAAAGAAACATAAATAGGTTCATTAATTTCACAGTCATTAGGTAAATCGAAACCTTGACTCTCCTTCTCAAGATTATCAAAATTGTGGTTCACATTTAAAGGTGAATTCACTGTGTTGTCGAGTTGGGAAAAACTTTTTCGACTCAGGAAGATTTTCCAAGTGTCTCTGATTTGTGATAGGTGCGATAGCAACATGATTCTTATAAGACCGTGATGAAAGAGGATTGACATAGGGTTCAATATTTTTTTATTATAGTGTTTTGACATTTTATACAGGCTCATTAACAAGTATAATTGCATGTTCAACTTAAACCCTAGGAACAACATCAACAGTCGGATATGGTATAAAAATACCAAACCATACGTGCCCTTGCATGTTATAAACTGTTTCAGAATCAAAATAAAGTTGTTCCATCAAGGTTTCAGGAGGGTAACAAGAATAACTTTAGGGCAATAGGTAGATTCATGAGAGACCATGAACGGGCTCCATAGAAAATCTTCTAGTTTTTCATTTTTAAACCACTTTTCTCCTTCCTCTGGGAGTCCTATCGCTCGGGCTATAGAGTCCTCTGTGACCTCCAATTTCACATCCCCGAACTTGGCTCTAAACCCTTGAAACATTTAGGAAAAGGCCTCTACAACTGACATGTTGTAATATTCGAATTTATGGATGAAGGTATCCCAACCATGAGCCTACAAATCATCTATAGCATCATCATGGGAAAGAAGGTATTGAAAACCATTAGGTTATATTCAAACCATAGTGGCCATAATCATTGTCAAACATACACAACGAATATCATGGGAGGGAGGCTTCAACTTACAATAAATGAGTAGCAAGGAGAGGTCTGTGAAAGGCACAAAGACATGATACCTACGAAGTTTGGGGACTATCATGGTTGATAACTTAATTTTGGAGAGACGTAAAACCACAGGGCACGCAGACCTATGAGCCATTACGCATAATGAATATCAAACCATCCACCACTGTCAAATGCCAATTCAAACAATGAATGAGGATCATTAAATGTATAGGACAACAGAATGAAGTGTATTTGTGGGTTGGTCAGACCTATACCAAGTGACAAGACAATGATATGATTTTTGAGATCATGAAGCACATATCAAACATTAATCCAATATTTTACTCATTCATACATTTCAAAAATTAAAACCAAATAATCAACCATAGAATCGATTAAGTTGGAATCCCCATAATACATGAAAATGTGGAAATGAATTAATCAATGAGTTTATGGAACTTAAAACTTAGCAACATATGGGGTTCCTCAAGGTGTGTTTTCTTTCGTAAAAGAAAATAAGAAAAACAAGAACTGCAAAATAATTACCCAAGAAATTTTTTTGTTTAAATTTCATGCTTGCAGTCCTAAAATTTAGACGAAAAAAAAGAAATCTAAAGTGAAAAACTCATAAAATAAGTTATCCCAATATATCGCCTTGAAGCCAAGAGACATAAACCATTTTTTTTTTAAGTAAGGAGGAGGAAGCTACATAAAGGATTTTATCTCTTTGTGATGACTTTTAATAGTGATAAAGATTTGACAGAATTGGTGGCTGCCAACAATGGAGACATGCTGGGAAAAGCAATTATCTTTGCATTAATAGAAAATTTATGTCAGGGGCATAGATGAAATAAATTTTTATAAACACTTAACGACAGATAAATCATTCCAATCATAACTTATAAAATAATGTAGTTTTAGCATTGGATGTATTTTTGTCGGAAGATGTGATCTGGTATCTTATTTAGATTACCCATGTAGCGATGTTTATACAAATGAATTTGATACTATTGACAAGGCCACTGTTTCCAACAAGCATCCATAGCCTCGCCGGGGATGTCATTTAACCCACTCTAGTACCTCTATCATGTCGAAGAGTCGTCCATTCATGATAAAAAAATATTCATACTTGATCAAATCAAAAGACACAACTGAGGATATTTTTTAAACCTGGCATTGGTTCGCTACCAGCGGGCCTGTTTAGTACCCCGACAAAGTTACCTTGGTATCATGTGTGCATTTACCCACTTCCAGCAGACCTGTTCAGTGTCCCAACAGGTTTGCAAACACTTCCCACACATTACAATGCTTCCAACTCTCTAGAATTTGTTTATAATTTCCAGAACTTCATGATATTCAAGAGAGCGGGGTGATACTGAAAATCACATAGTTTGGTAATGAAAAGTTTGATCATTTACAAATTATTTTTTTGTTTTGATGAATTTCATCATGATTTGGACAGTTAGATTTTTGTTAAGAAATCTTGTCTAGGATGGGGAATCACACTAAGTTGTTCTCATTAAAACAAGGGCAGTGTTAGAAATTTATTAAGGATAATCATAGATGTCGATGATCTTAAAGAGAATCCAAGAAGACTGTTTGAACAAAAGTTTACTTCATGTTGATCTAAGTTTAGCATTTACTACTCAGGTGCTTGAAAATTTATCAACTGATATTAATGAAAAGATTATGATTCCCTTCAACAAATAATGGTGCTTCAAACATAATCATTTTTAGAAAATAAGTCAAAATCAATAAAAATGAAGAGAACTAAAATTAAAAACATAAAAGAAAATTAAAAATATTTACAAGAGGGTGTATCAGAAATCATCAAGTGAAATATCTCTTGAGATCCTAGCCATTCACTGGGAAAGTGTTTGTTTGTCCCTCCAAATTATGGAGACAGAAAGAGATAGGACCCAATTTTCCAGAAATTACAAATGGTCCCAGCCATAGGTGTTGGAACTTGGTATGTTCCCCCTTACCCTCATGGGATTTCTCCCACTTGAAAACCAAATCTCCAACATCACAATTCATATCAGAAGAGGAATTTACATCAAACCAGCTCTTCACAATTTGTTGATGCTGATCAAGTTTCTTCTTGGCTTGTGTTCTTACCTCTTCTAGTTTTAACAAACCATTTATCTGATTTTCTAGATGAGGACACTCTTCTTCTTGAAATTTTTGTGATAATTGCAGAGAAGGAAGTAACACATGTGGGGGAAGGATGTATTTTCTCCCATAGATGAGGAATAAAGAGGAATTACCAACAAAAGGTATTGGAGTTATCCTATCATCCCAAAGTGCATTATACAGTGCATTGTGCCAATTCTTGTGGTTTTCTGAAACTGTCCTTTTAATAATCTTGATTAAATTCTTATTTGTTCATTCTACTAGACCATTCACTTGAGGGTAGTAGTTGGAAAAATAATTTAGTTTAATCCCTTTTTCAGATCGAAAACTTTCATATGAAGGGAGAAAAAATAAGAGGCGTTGTAAAAAACCAAACATTCACGAATTCTAATTCGAGTGATGATGTGGGATTTCAAAAAAGACACTACCTGATTGGTGTTGAGCACTTTTAGAGGTAAATATTCAGACCATATAGTAAAATACTCTGTTGTTGTGAGGATGTACTTGTTTTGTTGTGAAGAAGGGAGATTGTTTGGTCCTATAATGTCTAGACCCGATTGCTAAAAAGGTGCATCTATAGTAACAAGTTGCAAAGGAAAAGTTTCATTTTTCACCCGTCTTGAAGCCTTCTGGCAGATTACACATTTTTGGGATAGTGTATGGGCATATTTAAACAAGGTAGGCCAATGTTATGCATCCCTTAGAACTTTGTGGGCAGCGGTATCTCCACGAAATTCACCACTGACATCATTGGTATGAAGTTCAGACAATACTTTTTCAGAATCTTCCTTTTCTAAACAACGCAAAAAAACACCATCAAAGTTCTTTCAAAATAATATATCATTGATTAACTGGAAATATGCATATTTGAGCCGAAGTGCTCTTATATTTTTAGGATCAATATTGTGGGGAGAAGATCCATGCATTAAATAAAATCTGATGTTCTCATACCAATAATTGGGTGTAACTTGTGCACAACTGACCTGTTTTTGGTCATGTTGATTTACAATTGATGTGTTTATTTGACTTTCTTGTTCCTCAATTAAATCAACCACTAGGTTACACATGATTTGACCTCTAATGATTTGGGAATGAGTTATTTCAAGGTCATATTCTTATAGTGATTTCATCCAATTTTCCCTTTTCTCACCCAGCTCTTTTTGTACTAACAAGTTTATTATAGCGAGGTAAGGAACAATTAGTTTGGTTCTGGATTTCAACAAGTAAGATCAGAAGTGTTTCACTACTTTAAAAAAAGCATATGCCTATTGATCTACTACTGGGTAATTAAGTTCTGCTCCTTTAAAATAAGAGCTCATGAAGACAATTGGTATCTCATTTCTTTCAACGTTTTTCTGTGTAAGCACAACAACATAGGATATGTTAGATGCGAAAGTGTAAAGAGTGAAATAATGAGAAAAATTGGGAATCATCACGGAAGGGGATTCTATTATTGTTTTTCTAATTGAATCAAAGGCCTGGCTTTCTTGAGGTCGCTGTCGGTACAAAAAATTATTTTTAATTAAATTTTGTAAAGGTCGAACCATTTCTGAGAAACTCAGGACAAATATTCTGACAAAGTTAATCTTATCCAAAAAGGATTGCATGGCCTTTTTGGAAGAAGGAGGAGGAAGTTTAGCGATGGATTTTTTTCTCTGAGGATCAATAATCATTACATCCTTAGACACTATAAACCCAAGCACTTTACCTTGCTCTACTACAAAGACT
The DNA here is from genome assembly GCA_000966675.3 of Picea glauca. Taxonomy (NCBI): domain Eukaryota; kingdom Viridiplantae; phylum Streptophyta; class Pinopsida; order Pinales; family Pinaceae; genus Picea; species Picea glauca. The sequence continues at coordinate 8,617 of JZKD02S2344595.1, forward strand.
GATTTATTAGGGTTGAGAGATATGCTGAACTTGCGGCATTGTTCTAAGACATCCATAAGGTGAGACAAGTGATATTTCTTGTTTTTAGAAACGACAATGATGTCATCAAGATAGAACACAACTGTCTAGTTAATGAGGCCAAAGAAATCAATATCGATTTCTCTATGGAAGTTGGCATCGAAATTATTAGTCAAAAAGGCATTTTACGGTAGGCGTAAGTGCCCCATGGGGTATGAAAGGTGGTTTTAAGCTAGTTTGAAGGAGACATAAGGACCTGGTTGTAGCCTGAAAAACCATCTAACAAAGATATTATTTCGAAACCGGAAACCTGTTGTAGAATTTGTTCCATTGGAGGAACATGGTAGTTTTCTTTATCAGACACTTAGTTTAGGTTATGAAAATCGACACAAAGTCAAATTTCACCACTTTTCTTCCTTACAGGGACTAATTTAGACACCCATTGAGTGTGCCTAACCAAGAGAATCATCTTTGTTGTTAGTAATTTATTTAGTTCCTTTTTAACAGTAGGTTCCAATTTATGATGCATCTTCCTCAATTTATGTTGAAAAGGTTGAGTCTGGGGTTCCATAGGGATTACATGTTGTATGATGTTTAGATCGATTTTTTTCAGGTCATCCTACGTCCACTAAAATACATATTTAAATTCATTAAATAATTGTATGAAAGTGGATCTTTATTGCTTGGAACATCCCTTTCCCTGATTAATATTTTGAGGATTATCTCTTGTTCCTAAAATAATAGTTTCATAGATCAAAGAGGAACTGTTAGTTTTGCGATTGAATACCTCTATAAACTTATCATGCAATTCATTAAATTTCTCTAATATCACAATAGATATAGGGATAGAGTTTACCAGCTTGGATGTTTATTTAGGAGACGGAGGATCAGATATTACCGTGAAGTTTAAGAGATTCTCGTCATGAGTTCCTTCATCAATGACTGCATCCTCAAAGGTGTCTTCCATATGAAGAAATTTTATGATATTCTGGTCAACATCGAATACTCTCCACTTTGTGATGTTGTCCAAAATCTATAACCTGAACAACAATTTGATCGAAAACACATTAGGAGAAATACCTTCAACGAATAACAGTTTGGAAGCAACATCGGCTAGTAAATCAACTTCTGAATGACTCATCCTAGTAATGGAATTTATATTAAATGGTAGAAATTTATTCATTAAACTCCATACCTCAATTTGGTAACTCTTCAGATGTAGTGACAAATAGTGTATTGTGTTTCTTAGTTGTTTGACCACAATTTTAGAATCACCGAATACTATCAAATTTTGCACATCCATGTTTAGTTCTTTCCTAAGTCCATGTAGAAGTGCTTCGTACTCGATTGTGTTGTTAGTGCATTCAAACTCTAATATGAAAGAACAAAAAAAAGTATTACATGTAGGACCGATGAGAACACAACTAGCACCTGCTCCTTCTTGGGATTTTGATCCATCAAAATATAAGGACCATATTTGTGCGTCATTAGAAGTACTTAGCGAATTCGGCAAAGATGGTGTATGAGTATAGGTTGTAACTTCAGATTGTTGTCCCAGATCAAGGATAGATGAAATTTTGGTCATGAAGTTTCCAAAAAAGGTATTTATTTTGTTTGTTTCAAATGAATTTGTGGATGTGACGAAAGGCTCATTTGGATCATTGATATCTGTCATTGTATGCCTAAGATAACGTTCTCTATTTATATTGATTTTTTTGGGTTGTCCATTTTCAGGTAGCCATAAGTGAGACCAGTCCGTAGAAAAATAATCGTGCAGTTGTTCTTACCAATCTCTTCTAAAAAAAAGACCATAGACTTCGAGAATATAAAAAATGATAATATCAATTATTTGATGAACTTTAGGATTGGATGACAACATAATCAACACATTCTTAATCTCACCGATTACTTTAACATTGGTTCGATCTAGCTGAATGATTTTAGGATTAGAAGGTTTTACTTCCGCATTAATTTTATGGCATACAGATAGAGGCATCACATTTGATGATGCACCAAAGTCAACCATACACTTATGTACATTCCTATTAAAAATTTCAAAGGTTAATAAAAAAGGTAGGACAATTTTCCATGTGGAAACAACAAAATTCTGCAGGTTTTTATTGTTGTCCCCGAAACAGTTTTATCTACATTTGATACAGTTTTTTCTACTAAGTCCCTTTGGTCTTGATGTTCAAATGTATTTTTAGTTGGGACATTTTTAGCTACGTTTGAATCAATTTCTGCTGATTTTTTGTTGCTAACATCATTCTTTTTACTATTTTCAGTGATGCTTTGAAGCATTTTATGAAAATAAGATGAAATTTGAGCAGTTCAAAAACATAAATATTTTCCCTTAGTTTTTTTCAGATCTTCAATTAAGTCATACTCTAAAACTGGGGAAGCTAATTTTTTTCTAGTTTTAGTTTTCTTTGTTTGTTTTGGAAACACATTTTACTTGCTTCTGTTGCGGGCTTTTTTTTGGTTTTACTCCTAATGTTGTAGGGGTGGACAATTTTGAAATTTGCTTGAAAAATATTGTCTGACAAGTTCCCAAAAAGGGGAGGTGGTGAGTCTTCCTCTTCTGGTACTTCTTCTTCAACTGTATCATTATAATTTTCAGGAGGAACATAAACATAATTGTCATGTGCTTCTAATATTGTTTGCAAAGCATACTATAAATTTTCAAAATTTAGACCTTTTGTGGTCGGCTTTGGCTGATTTGGAGGGAAAGGATTTCTAAAACGAGGTTTGAAACTTCCTTTTCTTGTGGATTCCTCCTCGACTTATATTTTCAATTCAATGACAAGATTCGACAATTTCTGGAAATCTTTCTGCAAGCTCTCCATATCTAATGTTTCTTGTTGATTTTTAGGTTGAGGAGGCCTAGTGAGAATTTATATTTTCTTCTTAGAAGACAAAGTCGTTTTAGCTTCACTATTTAGATTATCTTTTAATATCAATACATCTTTCTTGATTTCAATTTTCTCCTCAAATGATTCTAACATGTTCATCTTATACCTTTCAACCCATATGGCTATGTTATTGTGCAAGGCCTTAGAATAATATGCAACAATTAAACTTTATGCGAACATCGAATCTGCAAGGATTTTGTTCTTTAAGGTCAGAAAACTTTGGTTAAAGTCCTTCACTTTTTATTTAGGGTTAATTTTTAAGCTAGAGAGTTCCATAACCAAGAATTATGGAGATTTATCATGTCCAAAATTTTCTAGAAAACAAGTTTTGAACTTGTCCCAAGTGAAAATGGTCTTGGGCTATTGAGAGAAATACCATGTGCAGTCATTTCCCTCAAAAGTATAAGGAAATAATATTCATACTACATCCTTGTTTTCAACACTCCAGAGTCTAATGGACAACATAAATTTCTTGATATGATCCTCAAAGGATTGCTTCGAATCTGGATCAAATGTTGGCAACCATTTCTCTGGGTGTTTAGGTAGTGGGTGTTGGGGACCAGGTACAACCACGACATCTTGATCGAGCCAAGGTATAGAAGGATTATTTTGGTTTTCCATGGGAGTTGCTAGTGTCAATAGCTAAGATGGTTTTGATGAAGAAATAGCTTTGTCTAAAGACTCTCCTCCTGAAGAAGACGGAGAAGATCCAGGTGGAGATAGTGGAATACCATATCCTTTGACACCAAGGATAGGTTATTGAGTAGGATTGGTAGTATTACCACCTAAAGGGTTTTCAGGAAGACCAGTTCCTTGAAGTTGTTCTTGAAGTTTTGTAAATTCAAGGGGTTGATTGATTGTCCTACCATCATTTCTAATATGTGATAAGGCACTATGGGTTCTTATGAGTGACTGGCGGACAATTTCTTGGACGAAAATCCCTTCAGGGAGTGGTGTCATTGGTTCGACAGGAATATCAGGGTTATCATTTGAGCTAGTTGTTGTTTCAAGTGTAACATTTATGTCGGAGAGACTACGCATTATGACATGAGTGCGAATGTGTGGAGGAGTCTTATGACCTTCACGTGCCATCAATTAATTTTAGGCCCTCCTTATAGCACCATTTTTTTACGGGAATAGGTGACACATCATCAACTGGAAGGTCAAATACGAACCAGGGTTGTCTAAATAACCCAAGCCATTTCGAATCAAATGATCGGATGGGTTTAATGGATCTGTTGCCCAGCTAAAGTCCTAAAAATAATTAAAGAAATGAAATTAATCTAAGAAAGCTATGATACTAAGAATATAAGTTTAATAATTAAAAGTGTTTAAATGGAAACATGGATATGTGAATATGATTATAAAAAGTCTATGTACATCTTGCAAGATTTTCTTGATATCTTGTGAAATGGATGTTCTTAAAAGTTTTTATAAAAGAGATAAAGAAAGAACATACATTTTTATGTTTTCTTTTGAATATTTAAAGATCGAAAACTAATGAATACTAAGAGAATATAATTGAAATAAGAATACAGAAAAAGTCAAAAGCTAATTCATGATATCCTTATTTCATTAATACATAATTTAACTAAATAATCAACAAGCTAACCTGTAACTAATCGGTTGAACTCAATTTATCTTCCTATGTGATTCAATCTCCTAATTGTCTTGCATGTGAGGGAAACATGTAACAGAACAATACTATTATTTCTAGAATAAATTCAAAGAAAATGTTTGATGTATCGGAGTGAGAATATGACAATATAATGATAACTGTAAAAATAATATAATCTCATGATAATCAATAACTTAGAATGAAGAGAAACTCAATTCAAAGAATTAATATAATCCATCATTTAATATCTATACTAAATCGATAATAATCAAATGGAAGATTGATCACAGATGTAAAATGAAATGACAAATTATAGACAACATCTAAGTACTTAATAATATGAAAAACCATATGAAAATAGACTAAAGTTGCATCAAACATAATAATATTTCATAATATCAAGGCAATGAAAGAATAAAAAATGGAACAAGCATCACACAGGTCTAAATCCTAATGGTGAATATCTTCTCCATATAAGTACTCAAAATCACATGTCCATAATGTATCCCAGCAAAAGTTATCTTCACTACTAATAGTGATCACTATTGAAACTAGTTTTGGATTAACAAACTCTTATCATGGAAGATAAAGTGAAATCCCCCCAAAAAATATTGTCTTACAAAAATAGCACGACGGGAAACCACCCCTGTAGTAGTTGGTTTGTAAAAAATTATTACATAATAACAAAGTTTTATCATCATAAAATAAATAAACTACTGAATAATACAATGTATGATCCAAGATGGTTTCTCCATGCAAGAAACACCATAATTATCATTTTCCTGTAGATAGAAAAACAAAATTGATACTCGGAAAATAATGCTAACTAATATTCAGAAATAGACTGTCTACGTAATCAAAGATTATGTAGCTAGTCTTATATTAACTAAGAAAATCAAAACTAAATCTTCCTATTTTGACTTTTATAACAAAATGAAATGAAATAAAATCAAACAAAATCAATTTTACCATTTATAAATTAGACAGTGAAGAGTCAAACATTTCTGAATTAATCATGGCATTGAAGTTGGTTGCATTTTTTATAATTATATCACCAAATATTTTCGGTCTTTTATTTTCCCATTTTGTGCATGCTTTCAACTCTTGGTTTTCTCGTTCAAGTAGAGAATTGCGAGAATCTAGATGATTTACTTGTGCCTGTAACAATGGTATGTCCTTCTAATAGCATTCTATCCAATCCAAGCAACTATCATAATGTACCAGTACTATGGCAGATCGAGGTGGAATATATTCAACAACAAGTATTTTGTGCTTCCCTGTGGATTGTTTCAAGTCATGGATAATGCTATCAAATCCCTCTTGGCCTTCTAGAAATAGGTGTAGTCTAGAGACAAAGTCATATTTCTCAGTCCGACCAGTAGTTTCGTTCCTAAGACATCGATTATCCATATCTTATAGTCTAAGGAAATCATTGATTTTGTCGTATGATTAGTGATCATTGACCTAGATCACAGAGATCAAGCTCAAATGATCTTGTTTTTTATTCCTTAGACTCATAGATATTAATCGACCAGATCTCTTATTTATAAAATTCAAATCTGATGTTTTATGTTTCTTAATCTTACGATTTTTATTGATAGTAGGTTCATCACTAAAGACCTGATTCAGCTCTATACGAGGGGTAGGAGAAATTCTTCATTTCCATACATCCACTACTTGTTCCAACGATTTTCTGGGAAAAAAGTACATCGTGGTTTTTTAACCAGGGGGGTTTGCAAAGCAAAATAAATAGGTTCATTAATTTCAAACTCATTAGGTAAATCAAAACCTTGACTCTCGGTCATAGTATTATTAGAATTAGGGTTCACATTTAAAGGTGAATTCACTGTGTCATCAGGTTGGGAAAAACTGTTTCGACTCAAGAATATTTCCCAAGTGTCTTCAATTTGTGACAGGTGCAATAGCAACAGGATTATTATAAGCTCATGATGAAAGAGGCTTGAAAGATGGTTCAAGATTTGTTTCTTTTAGAGTTTTGACATTTTATATAGGCTCATTAACAAGAAGAATGACATGTTCAGCTTAAGCCCTAGGAACAACATCAACAGTTGGATGTGGTATAAAAATACCAAACCATACCTTCCCTCACATGTTATAAACTGTTTTAGAATCAAAAAAAGGTTGTACCATCGAGGTTTCAGAACGGTAATAGGAATACCTTTATGGAAGCAGGTAGATTTGTGAGAGACCATGAATAGGCTCCATGGAACATCTTCCGGTTTTTCATTTTTAAACCACTTTTCTCCCTCATGTGGGAGTATTTTCGCCCAATATATAGATTCCTCTATGACCTACAATTTCACATCCTCGAAATTGGCTCTAAACCCATCAAACGATTGGGAAAATCCATGTGCAATAGTCAAGTTGTAACCATCGAATTTCTGGATGAAGGTATCCCAACCATGAGCCTACAAATAATCTATGGCATCGTCGTGGGAAAGAATATTCTTAAATCCATTAGGTTCTATTTGAACCACAAGGGCCATTATCTATTTCAAATAGACACAACAGATATCAAGGGAGGGAGGATTCAACTTCCAATAAATGAGTAGCAAGGAGAGGTATGTGAAAACCAGAACGACTCAATACCTACAAAGTTTAGGGACTACCATGGTTGATAACTTAAGTTTGTAGAGACATAAAACCATATGATGCACATACCTATAAGCCATTACACATAATGAAGATCAAACCCTCCACCGCTATCAAATGTCAATTCAAACAATGAATGAGGATCATTAAATGTACAGGAAAATAGGATGAGGTGTATTTGTGGGTTCATGAGACTTGTACCAAGTGACATGAAAACCATATGATTTTTGAGAGCATGAAGCACATATCAAAATGTTAATCCAATGTTATGCACATTCATACATTTTAAAAATTAAAACCAAAAAATCAACCATAGAACCGATTATGTCATAATTCCCATAATATATGAAAATGTGGCAGTGAATTAATCAATGAGTTTATGGAACTTAAAACTTAGCAACATATGGGTTTTCTCAAGGTGTAGTTTCTTTGGTAAAAGAAAAAAAAAACAAAAAAAAACTGCAGAATAATTACCCAAGAGAAGTTTTTGTTTAAATTCCATGCTTGCAGTCATGAAATTTAGATGAAAAAAAAAAAATCTAAAGCAAAAAAATCATAAAATAAGTTAGCCCAATAAATCACCTTGAATCCAAGAGACATAAATCTTAATTTTAAAAAAGTAAGGAGGAGGCAGCTACAAAAATGATTTTATCTCTTTGCGATGACTTTTAATCGTGATAAATATTCAACAAAATTGCTTGCTGCCAACAGGTGGTCGTATGGTTCCTAAGTATGAGGCCCGTTTCATGGAGTTGCTTAGGTATGCTCTACACCTGAACACTGAGAAGCTCAAGATCAACAAGTTTTTCTTTGAACTTAACGTCAGCATTTGGGCGAAAGTGAGGATATTAATGCCTCTGACATTGCACAATGCTATCAAGAAGGCTCTCATAGATGAGGAAGAGCTCATCAATGGGGGTAAGATAATGACTCCTACAAAACCAATAGGACAGGGAATAGACGGTACCCAGCAGCATCAGAAACTAGCTAAACATTCATTGGGGTATTGAGGCACTCCGAGAGGTTCCATGTTCAAGGCACCACAATGATCAGTGCCTCAACAATAGACTCTCTATAGAGGACCCCAGCATGGACCACAACAATAATAGTTCGGGCATGTTCAACAGAACAAACTAGGGTTTAAGGTTGTTGGGACATCAACTCTACCTCAGGGACCAGGAGTANAGGATGAAACATTCCTTGTGGAAATCATCAAAACTATTTGCAAAAAATATGGGAACAATCACCCCAAATTCCTTTTTCTAACTAAGACTAACAACCTAAACCAAAACTGTGTAACAAAAAGCATGTTCAAAAATTCCATAATTGATCCAATTCCCATTCAAATTCATGTGTACCTATAGATGGACAAAAATAAATGATTTTAGATTTTGTTTAATTATAAAATCAACAGAAATTCAAATTTTATGACTAGTTACAAAATCTCGTGATTCTATAGCTAGTTATTATTTACAAACAGAATCGTATTGAACCAATTTAATCATAATAGAAATATATGTGATTTATCAAACAAATCCTTTATACTAATTCAAAGAAAACAAAATCGTTTTAAAATCACTTTTGAAACATCATACCTTGGTTTTAGGGATATGATTTGATCAAGCTATCTTTGAGTTAACAATGGCAGTGGCCGCCTCTATATTTTTTAAAACGATAGAGCCTGTAGTCTTTTGCCTTTTGTCATTAGCTTGCAGTTTGTCATTTTCCTGGGTTAACACATTTACTCGATCCTCCAAGGACTTGATTCGGGATTGCAGCAGAGGAACATCTTTATAATATCGGTCAAGCCATGAGTTACATTCATTGCACTGTGGTTGATTAGGCCGCGTCATTACAGGTGGAGAATCTCTTAATTTACCAGTAGTTCCACTATCGAGCTTGATCCCGGGGAAGTTTGGGTCATCTCTAAGGCATGGTGGGAGGTTCGATATGTAGTCATAGGGCTTGACAGAACAAAGGCCATGTGAGTATGGATACTCCTCCGTCAGAAATCGCTTGATTTCAGAATCCAAATCTTCACTCAAAACAATTGGTTTCTAATTTGTGTTTTGTTTGGGTTTATTACGAGCACACCTAGATACCCAGTGTGCAGCCTTTTTACCCTTGCTATTGACATCGATATTACCCTTTCCCTTTTTTCTTGCAGGCCTCTTAACAGGCTTAGCACTATATTTTAAACATGAGTCAAGCAGGGTGTCGGGTAGGTCATCGTTCGGGTAGGTCGATGGTTCAATCGAGGGTGAGAGTGTAGGAGGGGGCACGACAGGCCTGACAAGGGTTTCAGTGACCACGATTTTGTCCACTTGACCACATTTAGGACTGGCAAAGACATTCCTCAACAAGAAAGCTTCCCAACAGTCACCACTCAACCTAAAATGATGGACTATAACAATTTTAATTAGACAATTGTGGAAGAGGCTGGATTCAGCCTTCTCCCTCTTAAATCGTTTAGCCATTTTATACAAACTGCGAAGAAGGAAATGTGGCATATTCAAAGGAAAATATATAAAACCCATAAGCAGTCATAGGTGGTATAGGAAAACTAAACAGTATCTACCTTCCCATGTAATGAATTTCTTAATAATGGCCAACAAATCATGCCATCGAGATTTAAGGGCCGTAACTGGCATACCTTTGTCACAACTGATAATTTTCCTTGAGGTAAACTGGAGCGTCCAAGGAACTTCATCCACCTTTGAATTCTTAAACCATTTCTTCCCCTTGGATGGCAGACCAGTGTCTGAGATGAGGAATTCCTCGTTCAATTCGAGTTGGATGTCCCCAACTTTGGCCCTACATCCATCGAATGTTAGGGAAAATTGTTGGGCGACTGCGAGGTTGAAACCCTCAAATTGTTCAATGAAAACTAACCATCCATTCCTCTCCAGGTCCTCTCGGGCGTTATCAAATAAAAGTAATGTTTGGACGTCGTTGGGTTCTATGCGCACTACAGGAGCCATAGCAGATAGCACACAGTCAACAGGGTAATTTGTGAGGGCGTTTGATAGGGTGGACACATAACTGATTTCCCGCAGGCTTTCTCAAAACAAGTAGAGGAAGACCAAAGTGAAAGGAAGACGTTAATGCTTATGCATGCGAGGGTGGTGGAGTAAATTGAAAACATGCAAAACTATCATGTTGGCATGTACAATCGACAATGCCTTGGTAATATTTTCATTCAAATCAGAATCCAAAGCATTGTAAACCAAATGTCAAATGGATTATCACATAATTCCATAACGAAAACTCGATCAAAATGTTTAAATCAACAATAGCATTTGTATGATTTGAAAGAAACCACTATATCAAACATTGCACCAAGGATTTAATCACAAAGTTAATGTGTTCTATGAAACCATTGCACCAAGTATTTAATCAAACACACCAAAAATCCTTGCATCACGAACCTATAAATTGAAACCATATTAACAAAAATGCAAAGTGAATAAAGGTTTGGTGTTTTGATAAATGTATGACCATTAGTGAGTTGGAGGTAAAAAGTTATGACCACATAAACAAAAAGATTCAAAACAATTCAAAGATGATTTTAATGCTATCAACATGACTTCCAACTCAAGGTTTTCACACATGCAGTCATGAAAATGAAAACGAAAGGCAGGTGTGATAAAGCAAAAGATAATAGTGTCGTTTTGTTTAAATAATTGCGACGAGTATTGTGGGTTCAAAATCCTTATGTAGGCAACTTCTAAGGAAAAGATAAAATTGCAAAATGGCTACGAAAAAAATGCCCATCAGATTCATGCAGTGGTGAATAACCGTTAGGATGAGCACCAATATCTTGTGGTCGATATGTCAAGTACAATCACTGAGGAGACCTTTAAAGTATTTTGATAGATCCAAGTGCTACAGACATATTTATTTATGGTGCAACGCTAATTAGAATTAAGGTAAAGGCAATCAAACAAGATGATCTTAGCTACTTGGAAATGGCTTCGGGATCTAAGATGAAGGTTTGAGGAAAGGTTACGAACTATAGACTTAACCTAGGATAATTCATCATGAAGGCCAAACTATATGTCACAATCTTAGGATATTATGACGTCATGATCGGTATGGACTAATTGGAATCACATGACGTGATCCTCAACTACAAGACACAATGGTTGATTTTGGTCGATGACGAGGGACAAAGACAAGTGGTTGTAGGAAGAAACTAGGAAGTTTCCCTATGATTCATCTCTTCCCTACAACTACGAAATAGCCTGTGCAAGGGATGCAAGGTATATGCAATCCTTGCATTGAATGAAGAGGGCATGGCAGAAGAACTAGAAAACCTTCTAGTAGTATGAGGATTTGTGGATGTATTCCCACAGGAGTTACCAGGGTTGTCGCCTGAGAGGGAATTGGAATTTACCATCGACCTAAAACCTAGGACTGAACCGATAGAAAGAACGCCTTATCGGATGTGGACCCCTCAGTTAAAGGAGTTGAAAATGCAACTGAAGGAGTTGTTATACCTAGGAATTATACGTCCAAGTGTGCCACCTTGGGGTGCACCTGTTATTTTCATATGAAAGACGGATGGGTTGTGGAGACTCTGCATTGAATACCATCCAGTAAACAAGAAAACGATCAGGAACCAATATCTATTGTCAAGAATAGATGATTTGTTTGATCAAATCAAAGGCACAATGGTGTTTTCGAAGGTCGAATTTAGATCAGGGTATCACTAGTTGTAGATCAAGGAGGAAGAGATTCATAGGACCGCATTCAAGACAAGGTTTGGACATTATGATTTTATCATTTTACCATTAGGAATGACAAACACCCTAGAGGTATTCATGAACTTGATGAATAGGTTGTTCCATGAATACTTGGACAAGTTTTTTCAAGTATTCATTGACGATAATTTGATATATTCTCAAATAATGGAAGAACATGACGAACATTTGTGCCTGGTACTATAGTGTGTACAAGAGAATGAATTATATGGGAAAGTGTCGAAAGACTCTTTTATCAATCAAAGATTCATTATTTAGGCCATGTCATCTCCAACGAAGGTATTGTTGTGGATCAAGCAAAGGTAGAGGCTATTATGGAATGGATTGCATTGACGAACGTACCCAAAGTACGCAACTTCCTAGGTTTAGAAAGATATTATCGATGATTCATCAAAGGTTCTTCGAAGATAGAAAATTTGATTACGGATTTGCAAAAGAAAAACAAGAAGTTTGTATTGACCAAGAAATGCATGGAAGCATTTTGAAGGCTCAAGTAGATGTGTATGATAATACCAATACTAAAATTCCTTGACATGGATGAGGACTTCTTGGTATGCACAGAAGAATGCAAGGAAGGATTAAGAAGGGTATTGATGCAAGAAGATTGAGTGATCTCTTACATCTCAAGGAAGCTAAGAAAGCATGAGGAGAACTATGCGACGCAAGATTTTGAGTTATTGGCTATTGTGTATTCCCTGAGAGTCTAGAGACACTGCCTGATTGGATGGAAATTTGAACTAAAAATGGATCACTATGGGTTGCAACACATTTTTATACAAAATGACTTGAATGCACGAAAAAGTCATTGGTTGAAGCTGCTTAGCGAGTATGATTTCGAGATTAACTACATAAAAGGAACCATAAACAGAGTGGTTAATGCACTAAGACGGAGACCATGCATGTTTTCGTTAATACCTCTTCAAATGAATCTACATGAAAATATTTTGACTATACAATGCAATGATGACTGGTATAAAGAGGTTAAGGAATTTATCAGACAAGACACCATGTTGGTACCAAAATTTGAGGGATTTACTATGGATAACGACGGATTAATGAGATATAATAAACAAATTTATGTATTACCCAACAACGAATTGAACATTTTGATCTTAAATGAAGCTCATAGAGTAATGTACATGGCTCATCCAAGATTCATGAAGATGAGGGGAGACCTTAAACCCTTATTCTTGTGGAGAGGAATGAAGGAAAACATAGTCAACTACGTGGTGAGATGTCTATAATGTCAACAATTGAAGGCTGAACATAGACATCAAGAAATATTACTATATCCACACACTATTCCAGAATCAAAATGTGAGGTCATTTTGATGGACTTCATTGTTGGATTGTCGCTGGCAACAAGGAGGAATGACTCAATTTTCGTGGTAGTTGAAACTATGACGAAGAGTGATCATTTTATCCCTTTGCGTACGATAGATCAGGCACAAGAGATAGCTAGATTTTTTATCAACGAGATTATGAGATTGCATGGTGTGCCTAAGAGGATCATATCTGATCGAGGATTGGTGTTTACATGACTATTTTTGACTAGTTTCCTAGAGGCCTTGGGAACCCAACTTAACTTTAGTACATCATATCACCCGGAGACATACATGCAGACAAAAAGAATGAACCAAATCTATAAGGATATGTTGTGTATGTATGTGATGGACCAACAAGAGCATTGAGGAGAGTTCTTTCCACTAGTAGAGTTTTCATACAACAACAATTATCAAAGAACTATTAATATGGCACCATTCGATTTTATTTATGAGAGATCCTCTCAGGGGCCTTTGAGCTAGGATTGGCTTCTGGATAGGTTCTTGGTAGGACCATAAGCGATCCAAGAAATGGAAGATCAAATGAAAATGATAAGAAAAAGGATCAAGGAAGCACATGATTGGAAGAAGAATGTTGATGCACATCACATTGATCGTAGTTATGAAGTTGGCAATCGAGTCTTCTTGTGGGTGAAATTGCACAAGAGTTCGATCAAGTTTGGAAAGGGTGTTAAACTCTATCCTAGGTTTGTGGGACCTTTCAAGGTTATGGAAAGGAAGGGTCCCATAGCCTATCAAATAGCCTTGCCTAATTTTTTAAGGTGTATGCATGATGTTTTTCATGTATCTCTCTTGAGACATTATGTTAGAGATCCTACACTTATGATTGACATGAGTTGTTTGCAAGAATCAAATGAGGGTGAGCTCACGGAGGAGCCAATCCACATTCTGGACCATCGCATTCGACAACTATGACGTCGAACAGTCAATTAGGTCAAGGTCCAATGGGACAATTATAGTCCATAGTCAACTACCTCGGAGGATGCATATGATATGCACCAACAATTTCCATTTTTGTTTAATAGCTATCCATTTAGATATTGTTAGATACTTCATTTCTTCACTTGTATAATATGAAACTTCGGAACGAATTTTAAAATAAGAGGAGGTGTATGTAACAACCCACTCTTGCATGCACTTGAGGTGACTTGTTATTTGAGGACACTTGCATGCAAGTGATCTGGTTCATTATATGATTGTTTTCTTTGCTTATGAATTATGATGATAAGATTATGGATTATGATGTTATGTTATGTTATGTTATTTATGTATAGACAGGTGTTATTGATTGGTTTCTTCTGAGTGTGCATGAATATGGACAGATTTAGGATGTCAATGGAATCAATGGAACTCCTTTGACTCCATATCGAGTTAGGGAGTGGACGTTGTATGGTTTGGGTATTTCTTTTTATACATATGTGACCTATGATCGGGTGTATTACAATGTTTTTTATGGATCGTTGAAATGTTTCATTGATGGATGCAAGCTGATGATTTCTTGCTAATCAGACACACATTATCATTAAAGGGGCCATGCATGAAAACCATATATATCTAGGGAGAGGTGTGGCAGCAACACTGCCAGCGCCTACTAGCACTCCCATCGTGGCTCAAATTGTAGGTTAATGATTTCCTAGTTCAATAGACGCACGATGTCATGAGGGAGGAATGAGACAGTCGCTCATGAATATTCTAAGGGGTGTGCAATAAAGAAAAGTCCTTATTCCTTAGAGGCCCTTAGTCTCCCACAATTTATCCTGATGGAGTATTGAATCCAAGGGTTGGACATCTACCAAAATTAGTCAAAAGGAGAGTGGCACCCTTGGAGCACGTAGTGCGTATTTAAGGGCACGTCACATAATTGAAACCTGAATAAAGGGGACTAGAACCCTTGGAGCACATAGTGCATCTTCAAAGGTACGTCGTGATTTTTAACACTAGTGAGTCAATGAACCTAGGTGCCTAGAAAAAAATATTTTATTTCGACGTGGTCAACCTTAAAATAAATGTTTTATGAGTAAAGTTTATTAATTATAAAATTTGCCTTAAAAATGTTAATCCTAGTTGAAATTAAAGCATAGGTCTAAATAGGATATCAAGACTAAAGATTAATTAATCAATTAATAAAATGGGGATGAAGGAAAAAAATCAAATTAAGAATTTAAAGGAGAAATAATTTATATAAGAATCAATTACTCTTTATTATGCAAAGACATGCTAATTTGGAGCTTAGAAAAAAAAAGGGAATTTAAATGCAAAAAKGAATGTGGAACATAGAAATGAATCTAGTCTAGAGAACTTCYTAAATAAAAATAAACTAATATTTAAGTAATGCATCAGTCATTAAAGGAAATTGAGGGCATAAAGTGACATCAAGGATCGTTTTTAGGAACTCTTTTAGGTGGATAAGCGAAATTGGCAATTAATTTAATTAATTAAATAAATTTCTGGTACAAATAAGGGATCGGGTAACAAGTGTATGGGGGAGAGTATTTCCTAATTAGTTTATAATAAAAATAATTAACGAGAAATTGGCTAGTGGTCACTAGAAAGAAATCTATAAAAGTAATGGGGGAGAACAGGAAAGGATCATGACTGGTATACTTAAGTTTATGCTGCCAAATTTTTCTTGACTGGTTTTTCTTGTGGGAGTTGGGATACCGAGCTCGAATAGAGAGTGGTAGCTCGACCTTGCGAGACAATCTCAGAGATATATTTTCTATGGTTTGTGTGCATGGGTCCTTTGCGGATCGGGAGGATAAGAGGGAAGAATAATACCCTTATCATAGATAGGTTGGTAGGTACCAGTGAAGTCTTCACAGTTAACAAGAAGGGAGCGGGACAGAGCGGAAGCGTGGGAGAGAATCATCGACTTCTCTCCTTTGATCATGGTATTTTCATTTAAATTTTTATTATATCAAGTGTTATTGCATATACGTTTCTGGAATTAGTAGAAAGATTGATATATATGGACACAGAATATGTTGAAAAATAAAATTGTGAGGTTATTGTTTTGATTATCATGAATTATAATGACAGCCACCAAAAGATTGAAAATTTGTATGAATATAGTTTATGTCTCATTGGATCTCATTTTTAAAATTATAGTAGCCGCGAGAAGATGGAGGAATTAATGTAGTTGTTAACATCTCCTGGATTGATCATCCTTTAGGCAGTGCTTGAACCTTCTTTTTAAAACCGTTTTGTGCAAGGAAATTGGAACCCTTCCGGGATGAGAGGCTGTCTCTCCTCCTAGTTGGGGTTGTAGAATCGAATCCACTCACAGTTGGGTAGGTGACTGATGTGTAGGTAAGGTTGTCACCCCTTTGCTTCTTCGAAGGGATCTTCTACAGCCATAAATGTCTCTGTGTGAACTAAGTCTTAAATGGAAACATCAAACTTGAACTCCAAATCACAACACATGTTTCCCCTTCGCGTTCCTTGGCTTGTATAAACCGTTTGCCCTCCGAGGTCCATCATCTTTCATCCAATTTCGAGCTCCTTCCTGGTGTGTAAAACCCAAAATTATTTTTTGTGCTTGGCATAAGAAATTCGCCCAATTTCGAGCTCCTTCCTGCTGTGTAAAGCCCCAACTTATCTGTTGTGCTTGGCATAAGAAATTGGCCCAACTTACAGCTAATTCCTAGAGATTTTAGTCCCCAAATTTACCTCTGCATTTTTACATAAGACATGCCCAACGTCCCTGTTGCTTGTTCTCTGGGTTTGGAAGTGTCCTCGGCTCAGAGTCCTTCCATTTTGCTCAGCGAATTCGGGATTACATTAACTAACAATTTGTTATCCTTACCTAGCGAATTGGTGGTCCTTTCTCAGCGAAACTACCTCTTATCCCTTGAGCGATTTTCTTGTTGTGTTTTTCCTTACTCGACGAGCTGCTATTCACTCTGCGTGAGCCCAGAAATTCGCCTTTCATCCTGTAATTTACTTCCTTAATATATTACTTCGTTTAATTATCTGGAACCTTTAAAAGTACCATTCTAAGATGTTGAAGGAATGAATCTGGTTCAATTTCAGTTCTATTAAATCTTGGTTATAGTTCTGAACCTTAATACAATGTTTCGGTACGGGTTAGACTGTACTCTTGAACATTGTTCTAGTTTTCACCTTGTTCGATTTGGAAATAGTTGTAAAACCTTTAGACACTGACTGGTCAACATCAATAGCCTTTCATCGTCGACTCTAAACATCCATTATGATATTGACTCAGATTTCACCTTAAAATATCAAGACTCAGATTTCACCTTGACTATTTGGGGTGGCAATGCCTATTGCTCCTACGGTTAAGTTCCTATCCTAAGAGATGGATCTTGCCTTAGTCACCTATTCCTTTTTGGTTCGACATCTAGTTAATGTGATGTCACGGGATAGCATTTCATAATTGGAGCCTTCATGTACCTCTCAGTAAGTCAATTCCTTGGAACTTGTAATGAAGTAGGTTAAGAACCTCTCCTTTTGGGTCTTTGGAACCCTCATGATTATAACCTAACATATCATCTTTAAGTTAGATAGTTAATTACTTTTGGTTGCAAATTTTATGAAATTAAATTGGTGGATCATTGGGTGCCTGGAAATAATGGTGAGGATTGAGAAGACATCTTGTTGCGCCTTGAATTAAATAGACAATTTACTCTTCCGAAATGACTAATTGATTACTGATGAATGATTAATTTATTAGTTACTTGTGCCTTGTATTACGTCGTGACTAGATATTTAAATGATTGCGCATTGAAAAATGATGATGTATGTTAGTTAAGTGATCAAGAATAAATGCACGCTTTGATTACTATTGATTTATGTTTAATTCATGAATTAGATCATGCACACATCTAGAAAAATAAAGTTTATTATAATTGCACCCTTAAAATGAGGTTATCATATGATTGATTTATTAATTATACTCTCTTGTGCCTTGCGAAATAAAGTAGATTTCTCATGCATCATGAAGTATATAGATGTGTAAATGATTTTGTAATTAATTTCAGATGCACCATGAACAATAATGATGTTAATTATTGTTAAAATTAAGTGATTGATTAACCACGCACCTTGAATAATTAGATGTATGCTTTGTTCCTTGAAAATAAATAAAGTGATTACATTTGTGTCTCAACCTTGTCATTGTATGATTGATGTAGTATTTACATTCTCTTGCACCTTGAATTTATCGTTGATCACTCTTGTGGCATGAATAATTCGCTAATTAATTTAGCATCATGAAATTATGCCGATTGTGACTGATTTAGTAATTAGTTTCCTTTCTACCATTAATTAAGTTGACTTGTGATTGTTCTAGATTTTGTTGTCTCTGGCACGCTACAAAATTTAACGTTAATGTATGATTGATAAAGATGATAATTACCTTTGCATCATGATTAATTGATGATTATGATTAATTGATTGATCTAGTTGACGTTGGAATTGATTTTGTTAGTGGAATGTAGACACCTCCTTGTTCCTATGAACAGTCACCAGCCTTGAGACCTTAAATGGTTAAAATCAATTGGAACCTAGGCTTGAGCATTTCTTATGTGTCCCGGAGGTTCTAACCTTGTACGGTAGGTTGGGCGAGTAGTATCTTATGTGGTTCTTGTGATTCTATTTATGATCCTCATGATTCGTTTGTTATCTCATGTTATCCCGAAGTTATCTGATGATTTTCTTTACGAGATGAGTTGATATTTTGGTTCATATTGTTTATGCAACATAATTAATTGTATAAATCCATTGATTATGGGTTTCTATTTATTGTGTTAATGCATCGATTTTTGTATCATCATTCTTGTTGATGATGTGTCAACTTGTGTTGATATTGAATGTTAATGTGTTAATGTTGTTTCATTAATATATTGGATGATGTGTCAATGATGTAGTTATTAATTTGTGATGTGTATATCCGAACACAAACAAAAAAAAAGTTACCTCTTGTATGTCGTTTTTTGTTGTCATAACGACAGGGCTATTACGCATGCCAATTTATATTTATATTTCTATTTCTAACACAATGATTTCATTGCACATGTCATTTCTAACACATTGATTTCAATGTACATGTCTATTTCAATTTCTATTCAATTTCAATTTCAATTTCAATGTCAACTTCAATTTCAATTTCAATTTCAATTTCTACTTCTATTCAATTTGTAACGGATTGATTTCAGTGTACATTTCAAATTTATATGCATTGATTTTAGTCTACTTGTCTATTTCTATTTCTATTTCTATTTCTATTTCTAATGCATTGATTTTAATGTACATGTCAATTTCTATTTTCATTCAATATACATATACATACATGATTGTTTCATTGTACATGTCAATTTCTATTGCATTGTTTTTTGTGTACATCTCAATTTCAATTTATATTCAATGTCAATTTTTATTTCTATTTTGATTTATGTTTTTGTCTCTATTTATGTTTCTATTTCTAATGCATTGATCAATTTTTATTTATGTTTTTGTTTCTATTTCTAATGCATTGATTTTAGTGTACAAGTGTATATCTATATGTGTTGACTTCAATGTACATGCCAATTTATATTTATATTTCAATTGGTATTCAACTTCTAATGCAATCATTTTAGTGTACATATCATTTTCTATTTCTATTCTATATGCATTATTTTATGCATTGATTCTAGTGTACATGTCAATTTTGATTTTGATTTCAGTTTCTAATGCATTGATTTAGGTGTACATGTCAATTTCTATTTCCATTCAATATGGATATAGATAGTTTTTTATTTTAGTGTACAAATTGTTTCTAACACATTGATTTGTGTACATGCCAATTTCATTTTTTAGTAAATTATTACTTCTATTTCTATTTCAATGTAAATTTACATTGAATGTCAAATTGAATTTTTAATGCATTTTTTTTTTGTAAGTGAGTGTGAAAACCTATATTACTATAAGAAGTTATGATACAAAAAGACACAAAGGGAATCCCTTGATCTACCAAAAAGGAAACAAGATTAGGGATCTCAAATTTGCGATGTCTGAGATAACAGGGGGAGGGTTGGGCTACCACCAAGGGAAACTAACCCAGTCCTCCATAAACCAATTTGAATGACTAAACCATAACGTATACATAAAACATAACCAAAAATAATAGGGCTAGCTCCTATATTGAAAATAACTTGACCTGGGGTTGAACCTGTGCTAGTCTAGGATGATGGGATGTCTTGAGTCGCCATCCTTTCCAGCCTCGCTCTCCTTCCTCTGCTCCACCATGCACATTTTCTTGATACAAGCTGGTGTTCCACTCCGGTCTGCTGGAGTGATTTCCATGTGGTGGACATAGCGTGGGTAAAGGTGGAATTGGCCTGCCATTCGTTCCATTTTTTTCTTTTGGCTCTTCAGGTCCTCAACTAGTCTTTTTGCACTGGCCTCTAGGTTGCTGAGGCGTCTCGGAATTTCCATGAGCACATTCTTATGGTCCCTGATAGTCTCCCTGCTGGTCTCTTTCTGGTCAATGTTCATCTTTCCTATCAACATTTTTGTTCGCCAGGCCTCCTCCACCGTTTTGTGGTAGAGGGTTGTTCTGGGATATGTAGCCCCTAGGTCCTTTATCATGTCTACTTATTTAATTAGTTCTATCCAGGCTATTCCCTTTTGTGTGGTGTTAATTTATCTCTCCCACCTATTAATGATCACTTTTCCCTTTGGATCAACCTATGTGAGAAAAGTTCCCTTGGCTTCTCTAGCCTCTCGCTCCATCCTTGTAATCCTTTGGGCGCTTGTCGGAGGTTCTTTTCCTTGGGGACCTCTCTTACTATAGGTTTTCTTCATTCTTACCATCTCGGCTTTCTTGTGGTGTTTTTTGTCTTGGGTTCTTCTCTTGTTCCTATTTGCCCCTTCTTGATATGTAAGATAGTATCTGTAATTTCTTCTCTCTAGTCTATGGTTATTCCTAGTGTTTCTTCTTTTATGGGTTTTCCCCAGCTACGAGCTCATCTCAAAAATCATGGGCCACTCCTAAAGGTGTACCTTATGGTCCTTTTTCACTGTTTCAGAGTGTGTGTTCTTGGGAGCCCTGTCGTCATCTTTGTGCCAATCCTTTTCCCTACACATTGTACGAAAATCATTACCACTCCCCGTATCTATACTTGGGTGAGGTGTACCCATACTCGACCATTGGACACCCTTTTTTCCTTCATCCTTTCCACCTGTTGATTAACTTTTATTCTTTCCCATGGACATCCCCTATACTTCGTCTTATGGACAGGACCATCGTGTCATACCTCCTCTTGTTGTGTGACCTGGATCTATATTGTAACTCATGTTTGGGTGGTGGGTTATCAGATTATTCTTGGATCCTTTGTTCCCTTAAGTTATTTCTACAGCTCCATCCTCGATGTGGTTATTCGTACTTTGGCTTTCGTCACAATATTTTTTCGCTAATTGGATGCAGTCTGTTCGGAACTGACCATTCAGGATGTTACTCCAGATAGTGTCCAGTTCTAGTCCTTGATTATCGAACCCCTCATTAGTGATTCTATCCGCTAGTCCATTTGTTGACCACTGTGATCCCCATTTTCAAGTGCTCCTGGATATTTTGTAGGGTCTATGCCAAGCACTAGTGCCGCTAAATTTTTCCCACTCTAGTACCATTTTGGAGTCTCCTTACTGTGTTTATAACCAATGTGGAGTCTCCTTCCACTAAGAAATTTTTCATCCCTTCCTAGCTTAGAATCTCAAGGAGGTATCCAAGGCTTCGAATTCCGTGGCATTGTTGGTTGAGTTTCCTAGACTCCCAGTGTATAGTCGAATGATATTTCCTTTGATGTCACTGATTACTGCTCCCATTCCTATCCATCCTGGGTTACCTTTCAACACCCCATCAAAATTCATATTGAGGGATCCAATTGGTGGTGGTTTCCAGTTGCGCTCACCTACTTGGAGTTGTCGTGGCCATATTAAGTGATTGTGGTTGTGTCCATATTTCAGGTGGAAGGATTCTAGAATTCGAGAGTCCTGGCATGTGAGTTGTGCTCTTCTTGTCTGGAAGTTGCGACTCTGTACCATTTCTTTTGTCATGGATATTATTGTTTCCTTGATCTTCCCTTTTGAGTAGCTTTGGTTCCTAAATATGCATCAGTTCCTTTCCTTCCATATTACCCATATGATCATTCCCAGAATGAGGGTCCAACAGAGGTTCACCTCTTTGTTTTCACTCTAATTCTCTTTCCAAATATTGATAGTTTCGGAGATGTTACCTTAGATCCTATTTGAATATCGGAAGATATCTGCCTCCCAGTCCCAAATTTTTGTTGTGTAGGTGCATTCATCAAGGACATGGTTTGTTGTTTCGTCCTTGTCTTTGATAGAGGTGGCATATAGAAGGACCTATGAATCCTCTTTTCCTTAGGTTTTCCCAAGTTAGAATTCGGTTTTGGAGTATTAACCATTGGGGAATTTTTATTTTTGGCCAATGGGGGTCGTTCCAAAGCTTATCACATTATTGCGTCGGGCCTTCTTGCTCCTAGTTTTCTATATAGTGTCATGATTCTTTGAGATTGAATTCCCCACCATATTTTTGTCCCCATATTAGCTGGTCATTTATTTTTGTGACTACAATTTTTC
>JZKD02S2344617.1:0-12055 GCA_000966675.3 Picea glauca
ATTTTTTTTTAATGTTTTTGTTTTTTTAATTTCAATTCTGTTTGTTTTCTTATTTATTTTAGTTTTTAATCGATAAAAAAATGAATTATATTTTTTTTCTAAATATTTAAAAATTGTGTTATTTAACAACACTTGTTTTCTATTTATCGAAGTAAGTTAAAAAAAGTGTGTTAAAAATGATATTTTCCTCTATATTTAAAATGTATGGAACCCTAACATAATTAAGGATGGATAATTATATGAAAAATCTTAATTTCAAAAAATAAAAGTTGTACAACATTTTTAACATTGGATAAAGCAAAATAGAAAAGTTTGAAAATAGACGAAAAAACATCGTTGAGAATTTTTTTTTTTTTTTAATTTTGAAAATAAATGAAAAAACGAGAACTTAAAAAAAAAAGTGGAAACCCTATGTATCAGAAAATTTAAAATATCAAAAAAACAACTAAAAATGGAGGGGGTGCTACCAGTAGCACCATTTTTAAAAACGAGGTAAAAAACTTGACCCCCCAAAAAACGAGAACTTTGTAGAGTTCTTGTTAAGTTGGTAACTATGTTCTTAAATTCACTAGCACTTATCCTGAAATTTTTGGCACACATACCCATGTTCATATGATTTGTTTGTGTAGATAGTTTGAGCAGTTTACTTGTGAATTTTTGTTCATAAAATCTTATCTATACTTGCATAGATAATCATCACTATTTTTAAATTCCAAACAGTGAACTTGAAATACCCATACAAAGAATCAGTTGGGGATTTCATGCACATGGCAGCTTTGCTACTCGCAAAGAGCCCCAACCCATTCCTTTGGGTTGAATGGTGTAATCCTTACCTATAATTAATTAATTTTGTCATATTTTCATTGTATAATTTTTTAATCACTAATCTACAGGTGGTTGTCCCTAAAGGGGCCATACAAAAATAAACAAGTTAAATACACTCACAAATCCACAAAACACTTGAAAATAATTGAGGGGTTCGCCCCATAAACTCAAAAAACAACTTATACTATTTAGCTACATACATATACATATTATTTAGATGTGACATATATGTCACATACCTATTTACTTGTTTTCTGTATAAATTTTAAGATATGTTTCAAATTCCATGACTAGGAGGCACGCTTGTGAAAGAAATATGTGAGCTCGCCACATGGATGGCCTGGTCCTTTACTTCAAGAAATTTCAATTTTATAGGATACTAAGAGTCAAATCTAGGGAGTCTTCATCAATATCCCCTCGAGAGTTGTCTATTTATTATAAATCGAGTGGTCTTTTCTTAGTACCACACGATGAAGGAGTTGAATATCTCAGCTTGGTTGAATACTACTCTACTTGGGTAAGAATAGCTAAAAATCCCTTTAGGGGGTCCTGTGACTCTTCCTTTTTGTAGGTATCCTTCTTCCATCCAAGCAACTGTAAGAGCCCGAAAGCACTAGTGACGAGAAGTGGCTAATCTCTGCTTCTCTAAAATGCATGGCGTACTCTTCAACCAAACCAAAATGGTTTGCTAAGACTACTCTTATTATATTGGTTGCACAGTTTTAGGATATGTATTCCTGGTCAGGATAAACTTCAAAATAGTGTGGTGGCCGAGCCATGTGTTAATAACAAAAAATCATTAATAATATACATTTAAATTCAAACCTTTCATCGGTCGACCCTTCACCTATGAATCAAAAATTAAAGTTGTAAATATTATCCCAAACATAGCTATCACAACTTGTAAAAACATTTTTTCATCTCCTTTTATTACTCTTTTTTTGATTTGACAATCTTCTCGGATCACTTCTCGAGTTACCCAGGGGGGTATCAGGCCATTTTGGGCTTGTTTCCATGTCTTAAAATCTTTGAATAGCTTGTTCTTCACAATTTACAACCATCTAAAAGGACTTGGTTGTAGATTTTAAGCTCACAATTCACCCTTGTTTTTCACTCTTTCACTTGAGACATCCATTGGTTAGTTGTCTGGGACACTGGTTTACCCCGAGAACCCATTCGGGGCCATTTTCCAACACTTTAGGGAGTGAAAAACTCCTATTGTCCATAATTTTCACCCCATAGACCATTTTGTCCATCGAGGAAGACGAGGGAGGACAACTTTCAGTGCAATTCCCTTGCAAATTTCATTTCATTTGGGAGTCATAAATACCATCGAGTTTTCCTTTCCTCTTACCTTGTTAGTGTCTGATTCTACTTGTTCGAACTCACGTGAGAAGTTATAAATATTTCATACTTTACCTTCCACTTCCAGAAGAACAAAAACAAAGGTTTGCTTATAGTATAGTTAATCAACATTGTGTTAGAAAGAGTATAATTTTTGTTGTGATACATCGCTTGTAATTAAACTACTTACTTGATCAAAATATCCTAAGACTAGGGAAACAGTTTCCCCCAGGAGTACAAGAACTCAAAGTTCATGAAACAAAATAAGTGGTGAGACAAATACACCTCGAAAACCAGGGAAATTAATTACACATGTCATGCAAGATGAGTCACCCTCTTCCTCTTCTACTATTCAAATCCCCCTACTAAATCAAGATTTAGTCAGTCTAACAACAATTACTAATCCTCAGGTTGTTCCTCTCGTCGTTCCAACAACTATTTTTGTTCCTCCAATAGATGTTTGGATGTCAATTCCTTGGCAACCTGGGACTCCTTTGAGGTTGAACCAACCTCTTCATGACATACTTGAAAATGCCCCAAATAGGATTCCTAAGCTCAATGGCACTGGTACGTTGAATGTCGAGGAACATATACAAAATTTCTATGATGCATTATCACTTATGGACATAACAATTCATGATGTCATCATTAGACATTTTGAAGAACCTTTTAGGGTGAATAATCGAGATGGTATTGCTTGCTTCCCATGATAGTATCCCATATTGGGACACTATGATCCAAGAATTCAAGAAACATTTCCAAGGGGCGGATGATGTGGCTTCTCTAGTCAGGGTTTTTGCAACCATCCCCATCCATGAGGGGGAGAAAATTTGAAACTTTAACCAATGCTTTACCTCGACCTTGAATAGGATCCCAACTGCTTCCCAACCATATACTAACAATTTGTTTCATTACTAAATGAGCCCTATAAATCCAAATGTAAATTATATATTGAAAGATAAATTAGTACAAACTTTATATGCGGCCAAGGCTAGCACCCTAGAAGTTGAAAGAAACATGGACGAATCTAGTATGATTCCTTCACCTTTAGCACAACCCTGTTTTAAATGGAGTCCTAGGAATGAGGTACCTCGAAATAAGGGTCCTCGGTATGAATATCCACCTTCCAAAAATTTTATGATTGAAGAAAGGGAAAGTTATGAAACACTCAACTTGTTAATGAACATGAACAACCAAATAATTTACCTTAATCGAAAGGTGAATGAATTTTTGTTTACTGCTCCTATGAGGCCAAGGCCTCCTTTTCCTCCTACTCCTCCTCCTAGGCAACATGTTTCTGAAGTGGATTGGTGCCACGTTTTCCAATACTTCCATGATCCCGAGTATTGTTACTATTATACACGTCACTTGGAATTTTCTAAAACTGGAAAATCTCCTCTACCTCCAGTGAAAAAAAATCTTTCTTTCACTTCCCAAAATGACCAAGTTAACATGGAAGAACTTATTCCTTGCACTGATGATCCTCTTTATTTCGAAAACTTTTCTCTAGAAATTATGAAACAGACCCCCAAACCACTCTACAAGGGGTGGAAGGGACCGAAATTGATCCCAAGGAAAATGAAAAAGGAAAAATTCCCGTGAATGGTATATTACCTTCCCCTCCAAGGAACAAGGTTACATGGACTCCAAACAAGGTAAAATTTCCTAATAATCCACCACCCCGCTTCCCAATACGAAGACCTTACAACATCATTGACGATATAGTGAAGCTCCCCACCACATGAAATTATTAGATGCTCTTAGAACACCTTCTCAGTTTGAAAACCTTTCATGTGTTCTGCAAGAACCTCCTACTCCACTAATGGAACACATAGTTCCTCTTTCCAAATATTCCTCTTCTCAACCTAAGGAAGCATATGATGCTATTGATTTAGATGATGGGGTTCCTCCTTTCTATATCTCATTTTTTATTTATGATTTTGTGCTCCATAATTGTTTCTCTGACATAGGAGAGAGGCACAATGTCATGCCCCTTCAATTCATGATAATATTGGGTCTTGAATTCACAGGCGCATGTATATATCTGCTAGCTTTGGATTCATGGACTGTAGAAACTGTTGGTTACATCAAGGACTTATCCATTACTTTCAACCAAGATCCATATGTGATCATGCTCATAAACGTGATCGTAGTCGATATACCTGAAGCATATGGCATGATTTTAGGGAGGGATTGGTCCACCAAAGTCAAAAGGGGTTATTACTTCATGGAGGGAACCCACTTCACCTTTCCTCATAAAGTTATTGAAGTTTTCATTATGAGGGAACCAAAATAACGAGAGTAGGTTGTACTTGCTTCCTACAATACAAAAATGTGTTTTTTCAAGATACAAGGATGGGTGCATAGATTGTTTTATTTGAGGAATATGCATATGTCCCTCCTCATGATTTGGAAGAAATGGTTTGGAGTATGTATTTTTACGATGCTAAATCAAAGCACGGATCTCGGGATGGGGTCCTTTTGTGTGATCCCAAGGGGAAGAAAATCCATTTCTCTTTTTGATTATAATTCCCTATCACTAATAATATGGCTGAATATGAAGCGTTAGTTCAAGGCCTCCAAAAGGCCTTAGACTTAGGAATTCGCCATTTGTTGGTAAGCAGGGATTCTGAATTGGTTGTGAATCAAATTAGAGATAGATATGAAGTTCATAACCCACCCATCAAATAATACCATCGAAGGGATAATGAACTTATTGATAAGTTCTTATATTTGAACATTCAAGCTATACCTAGGGTCACAAACCAAGTTTTTGATACTTTGGTCTTGGCTGGTTCTTACTTCACTTCGGATTTCGTAAGGTCTATCGAATATATAAAAGTCCAAATTTTACATAGACCTACGTTACCGGACAATGTTGAATCTCGGGAAGTTTTTGATACTGACAAAAAAATTTGTATATTCCTTCAAAACAAGGAGGAATTCAAAGAATTACATATCAACCATGAGTTGGAAGAGGAAAATGGGGACATAATGCAATTGAAGAAAAATAAGATTCCCCCTAGTTTGTTCGTACTAGAATCCATGTTTGATTCCAATGATGCCACTACCTCTTCACCTAGTATTGATAGGAAATCTATTAGGAAGTTCCAAGAAACCATCCCTATAAACATGGGAACTGAGAAAGATCCAAAACTGGCCTATATAGGGTTATAGTGTTTCCCTTCTAAGATGCCTCAATTCACGAAACTCTTGACATAGTTAAAGGATGTTTTTAATTAGTCCTACGAAGATCTCAAGGTTTTCTATATGTAGGAGATAGTCCATTCCATACTCATAATCCCTAATTCAAAACCTTACAGGAAGAGACAAAGAAATAACAACCATACTTTGTAACAAACAATTAAAGATGAATTAGACAAGATGGAAGCATCCAAGGTCATATACCATGTTCGTTACTCACAATGGGTATCTAATTTGGTTCCCGTTAGGAGGAAAACTTGTGATATTCCTTTGTGTGTTGACTTTCGACATTTGGATAGGGTGTCCCTAAAAGACAACTACCTCATCCCACCAATGAATGAGATCCTCCAATAAGTCTCTGGGTCTCAAATGATGTCCCTTTTAGATGGTTTCTTATGTTACAATCAGATATCCCTCAAGCCTATTGATAGTCACAAAACAACCTTCACTACTTGTTGGGGAGCATATGCATATAACAAGATGCCTTTTGGCTTGATTAATGTTGGGAACACATTTCAACGTGCCATGGTCAATGCTTTCAAAGGCTTAATGGGTAAGATGTTTTTTGTCTACTTCGATGACCTCACAGTATTTTACAAATAATGTAGTAGTCATTTTGATCACCTCAAGAAGTTTCTTCTTAGATGTCATAAGTTTGGCATATCTTTAAATCCTAAGAAGAACATTTTTAGTGTTATGGAGGGAAAACTTTAGGGTCACATCGTCTCTCAAGAAGGTGTCAAAGTTGATCCCGAGACGATGGTAGAAATTGTTGAAATAATGTAACTGCAAAGAGTATTCTATTTATTATTGATATATTATTCATTAGATCAATCCCATTTTGCGGATTGATCATGTCGGGTATTGTAAATAACCAAATACCCTTTTGTAGATTGGTAAAACCCTAATTGTAATAGGAAAAATGAGAAGTCGACCCCCAGATTAATTAAAGGTGGTTATAACCACCCAGATTGAGATGTTGGCCCTGCTAGTGAAAAGTCACCTGCCAGATCGTATAAATAAAGAGGCTAGCACCTCATTTGGACATACACTTACTTATTCATCAGAGGACAAGTTCAGAGTTGTTGTTGTAGAAGAATGGAGAGAGAGAGAGAGGCACATTCTTGGGAGAGGAGTTTTTGTATTTGTTTGAGTTATCTCTTGGCATTGCATTAGCTATCTATATTAAGGAAGTTTTTGCTGGGTTTTCTCCCCCATGAGGGTTTCCCGTGATAAATGATGTGTCTCTTCTGATTGTGTATTTCTCAATGATCCTATATATGCTATTGGTATCTAATGAAATGAAATGAAACTCAGTAATAGCTTAAACCTTAACATGGTATCAAATCTAAGCTGAAGAGAGCATCTTTCACAAGAGAAAGTGAAAAACGTCACTGTTTTCGTACATGCAAATTAGGGATTTTTGTTGAAGAATTATTTCAGCCCCAAAACCATCTAGAAAAGTGTGTCCTTCCTCAAGGATCAGTTTGGCATCTTCAGTGCAAATTTTCAGTGGCTAGATCTCTCGGAAAGTGAAACCCTAGTTTTCACAAAGTACGAGAAAAACAGAAAACTAGAAGTACCAGAGTACCATAAGTACCAAAAAACTAGAAGCACTAGTACATAATTTTGCAAATCAATTTTGAAGGGGTGAAAGTAGGATTTTATTAAATCTAACCACACCAGGCTACTCGCCTCAACCAGGCACACCTCTTGGTAAGTTCAAAATTCAATTTTGAGCATTTTCATTTTTTGTTATTTTTCCTAGCTCCAGGTAAAAGATGTCTGGAAGCACTAAGCTTGTTGACAAGATATAAGGTGTAGAAAAATTTCATTCCTAGAAGTATAGGATTGATCTCATTCTTGAAGAGAATGACATAGCAATATTTGTCAAAGAAGAAGTACCAAAACCCGTCAATGCTGCAGATAAATAAAAACACCACAAGGACATAATTAGGACCAAAATAATCATTGCGGATTTGATAAAAGATAACTTGATTCCTCATGTTTCATCAAAGAATACTCTGAAATAAATGTTTGATTCCCTAACCAGACTATATGAAGGAAATAACATAAATTGGAAGATGAATCTAAGAACTCGGCTCAATAATACAAGGATGTAGAGAGGAGAATCAATCCAAGAATTATTCTCCAGAATATCCCAATTCAAAGAAAAAATAGAAGCAATTAGAGATGTTATAGATGAATACAAACTTATAATGATGACCCTTAATGGTCTCTCAAGACCTTTGGATGCATTCATCCAAACTATTTGTGCAAGAAAGGAGAAACTACTATTTGACAGTCTGTGGGAGGAATGCATTCAAGAATAATAAAGAGTATTCGACTAAGAATCTTTACTTTCAAGAGACGAAGATCAAGCCCTAGCTACTCACACTAAAGGAGGAATAAAGAAGTCTTACTTCTAGAAATAAACTCATAAAGAGTCTCACCCCGAAAGAAAATTCAGTTATAAAGAATCTTAACCAAAGAGATTGCAGAAGAAACGACAAAGAAAGGAAAGAGATTACTCATCTGTCCAATGCTACCATTATGACAAGATGGGACATATTGCGAGACATTGTCCAGCTAGACGAGAATAATACAAGAGGAAAAACAAAAGACATCATGCACATGCAGTTGAATATGAAGAGTCACGCAGAAAGATGTTAAGAGAACAAATCAAAGACTATGTCTTAATCTTGGCCCTCTCAGGATTGGTAACACCTGGAGAGGACACTTGGCTCATTCATAGTGGTGATTCCAGGCACATGACAGGTCAAAGGGATATTCTCTCTTGCATTTTAGAAAATATGTTTTCTCATAAAGTTACACTTGGAAATCATTACCAATACCCTATAGGGGGAGTGGGAGAATCAAACTACAAGCTTAATTCACAAAACTCAATGAAGATGAAGGACGTACTCTATGTACAAAATTTGACAAAGAACCTACTCTCCATATCATCTTTAGAAAAGAAAGGCTTCAGAATTTCCTTTATAGACGGAGAATTTCTTATGTGGGCTAAAGAAGAAACCATGAAAGAAGCAATCATCATTGGAAAAGAAGAAGGTGGCTTGTATAAACTAAAGGGTGACTCAGAAGTAGCCATGACCCATGCCATTGAGAATCCATATGAACTTTGGAATAGAATATTATAACACATCAACTACAAGGAATTACCATATATATGCAAGACAATCACAGGTCTCCCAAAACTCAAGGTTTAACATAAAGGTGTGTGCGATGGATGTGCACAAGGGAAGAACATCAAGAACCCATTTCCAAAGAGAGACAATAAAGAACAAGGAGTATTAGAACTCATTCACTCAGATGTGTGTGGCCCATTCCCATCATCCTCCATCAGTGGGTATGTATACTATGTATCTTTTATTGATGATTATTCTCGTAAAACATGGGTTTACTTGTTGAAATAAAAAGATGAAGTGTTCAGTAAATTCAAGGAATTCAAATCCTTGATAGAGAATCTTTATGAAAGAAATATCAAGATACTCAGGTCAGATAATGGAGCAGAATACAACTCAAAAGAGTTTGTAAAATATTGAAAATATGTTGGGATTAAGAGGGAGCTCGCCACTCCTTACAATCCTCAACAAAATGGTGTGGAAGAAAGAAAGAACATAATGATAATGGAAGCAGTGAAGACCATGATCCATGATCAAGATATTACATTCAGCTTATGGGAAGAAGCAAAAAAAATAGTTGAATATGTACAAAACTGATTGTCCCATAGTGCACTTGGGTTCAATACACTTGAAAATATGTTTTGTAGAAAGAAGCCAAAAGTAAGCCATCTAAAAATATTTGGCTTCCCAATATTTGTGCATATACCGAAAGAGAAGAGAAACAAGATGGACTCTTTAGGAAAGAAGGGAATATCTATTGGATACTGAGAGGTCTCCAAGGCCTTCAGGGTTTAAATACCAGGTCATCATCATATTGAGATCAGCAAGGATGTGACCTTTGATGAAGACACAATACTCAAGAATTCTAGAATATGCTAGCTTGAAGAAGTATATGAAGATGAACCTGTTGCAGTGAGGGAAGTTCCCAGAATTGCAGAACCAGTAAGGGAATTCATAACTTCCCCTGATGAGGAAATTCTAGAAGACAATGACAGAGTAGAATTTCAATAACCCCATCATATGACGATCTCCCATAAGAGAAATCCTTCTTGGGCTATGGATCTTATTCAATATGGAGAGAGGTATGGCGTTCCTGAAGGAACCACGAGACAAGTGAAGAGACCTAAGCCATTCTCCAGTTATATGGATTTGATGTGTGATCTCCTAGAGAAGGAGCCTACCTACTTTGAGGAATCCATTCATAAGAAAGAATGGGAAGATTCCATGACAGAAGAATACCAATCCATAATAAATAATAATGTATAGGAAATAGTTCCTAGACCAAAGAGCAAGGATGTGGTATCTTCAAAATGGATTTTCAAAATAAAACATGTTGCTGACAAAATTATTGAGAAGTATAAAGAAAGGTTTGTCGCTCGTGGATTTTCTCAAAAGGAAGGCATCGACAATGAAAAGACATTCGCTCCTATAGCCAGATACACTTTTATTATAACCATGATATCCCTTTACATCATATGGATGTAAAGACAACCTTCTTAAATGGTTTCATCGAAGAATAAGTGTATATAGAACAAACTCAAGGATTTGAGGTTGAAAACAGGAAGAATCATGCCTGCAAGTTGAATAAGGCTCTCTACGGGTTGAAGCAAGATCTTAGATCTTGGTATGGAAGGATAGATAGTTTTCTGATGAGCTTAGGATTTACCAAGAGTAAATTTGACTCTAACTTCTACTTCAAGGTTATGAATGATGAGACTGTGATATTGTTGTTGTATATCGATGACTTATTCTTAACTAGAGAAGAAAATATCATCATCGAATGTAAGAAGAATATCGCTTTAGAGTTTGAGATGAAAAACCTTGGACTAATGCATTATTTCTTAGGTCTTGAGGTATGGCAGAGCCCAGAGAGAATCTTCCTTAAAAAATGGAAGTATGCAGTTGAAATCATGAAGATATTTGATATGTTGGAGTGCAAGTCCATGAATACACCCATGGAAACGAAGTTGAAGCCTATGGTCGACACTTCGTCAGAATTGATTGATGCCACACTGTATAGACATATCATTGGATCGTTGATGTATGTGATGAACACCAGACCAGATATATGTTTTTCCATGAACACCTTGAGTCAGTTTCTAGTAGAACCCAGACATGTTCACCTAGTTGCTGCAAAACATGTGATGAGGTACGTTAAGGGTACATTAGATTATGGTCTCAGTTATGATGGAGATCATAATTCCACACTAAGTGGGTACACTGATTCATATTGGCATGGAAGTGTCTATCATAGGAAGAGCACTTCAGGATGGTGTTTCAGTTTGGGATCATCCATGATCTCATGGTAGAGTAGGAAGCACTAAATCATTTCTCTCAATACAACAGAAGAATAATACATTGATGTGTGTTTTTCTAGTTGTGAAGCCATATGGCTTCATAAGTTATTGACCGGTCTATTCTACCTAGAGATGGAAGAAACCACAATCCTATGTGATAACTAGAGATTCATAAAGATGACAAAGAATCCTATATTTCATGACAAGTCGAAACACATAGAGATCTGATACCATTACATCTGTGACATGGTGCAGATAGGAGCCATAACGCTCCAATGTGTTAGCACATATGAACAAGTTGTCGATGTGTTGACCAAGCCTCTATCTCATGTAAAGTTTGAGCACTTTCAAGATAATCTTGGTATATTCTGAAAGTACCTCCCTTAATAGGGGGAGTAGTGTTGTGTTGATATACCAACCTAGTGTTGTGCTTCTAGTTTAATTTATGTGTTGAGATGCCAGTCAAGTGTTGTGCTTCTAGATGAATTGTTTTGTTGAGATGCTAGCTGAGTGTTGTGCTTCCAGCTTAATAATTGTGTTAAGATTCCATTTTAATTTATAATGCCAGCTTAATTGTTGTGTTGAGATTCCATATTAATTATTGATGCCAGCTTAATTGTTGTGTTGAGATTCCAGCTTAATTGTTGATGCCATCTTAATTTTTGTGTTGTGATTTCATCTTAATTGTTGTGTTTTGATTATAGCTTAATTGTTGTGTTGTGATTCGAGATTAACTGTTTTTCTGTGATCCCAGCTTAATTATTGTGTAGTGTTCTAGCCTCGTGTTGTGATGATGTGCCAGGCTCGTGTTGTGATTATGTGCTAGCCTCATGCTATGATGATGTGCCAACCTCATGCTGTGATGATGTGACCAGCCTCATGTTGTGATGATGATGTATTAGTTTTATAGTAATCCATATTGATGCAGATGATGATTTCATTGCACTGTGAATGATGATGTTGTTGATGAGAAAAACTTCTGATGATTTATAGATACGTCAGTCAGTGTTCCAAGATGTTGATGATGATGTTGTCCTCTCACTCACCTGATGTTGTTGATAATGTTGTTCTCTCTCTCACCTGATGTTGTTGTAGAATACCCTTGTTGTTAAGGGGGAGTATTGAAATAATGTAACTGCAAAGAGTTTTCTATTAATTATTGATATATTATTCATTATATCAATCCCCTTTTGTAGATTGATCATGTCGGGTATTGTAAATAACCAAATCCCCTTTTGC
>JZKD02S2344617.1:16638-31482 GCA_000966675.3 Picea glauca
ATGCTATTGGTATATAATGAAATGAAATGAAACTCAATAATAGCTTAAATATTAACATGAACAATCAAAAAGCTTCCCTTACCTACTAATAAAAAAGAAATGCAATCTTTCTTTGGAAATATAAACTTCCTGATACACTTCATTCCTTATTTTTATCAAGTAGCCAAACCTGTAAATCAACTTATGAAGAAGTATATTCGGTTCAAATGGGAACCCCCTACTCATCATGATTTTGAATCCATTAAGAAGGCCATTGCTTCTGCCCCTCTGTTAATCATTCCTAATCCCTCTAAAGACTTTTTCATGTACACTAATTCATCGGAGGAGACAATTTCTGCAATATTATTGCAAAATAATCATGAGGAAAATATTAGGCCAATCTCCTTCATGAGACAAAACTTTAAGACACACCAAATGAACTATTTTGCATTGGAGAAACATGGTTATTGTTTGTATAAATCCTTGGATAAATTCCAAAATTACATCCAAGGCCACAAAGTTTAGTTTTTTGTGTCTACATCTCTCTTACTCACTGCCTTGAATCAAATTGAATTGCATAGTAAGTGGTCTAAATGGATCATGTGCATGCAAGATTATGACTTGGATATGAAAATGATGAAAACCATAAGGGGGACATGACTGGCTAAATTTCTAACCCAATCCTACCCCTCGGTCATTGATGAACCAAATCAAGTAGATGACTTGATTTCTTTCGAAGAATTGGTTAACGAAACTGAGTTAGCCTCACAACCATGGTATGGGCGTATCATATATTTTCTTATCAATGGTGTTTTCCCACCGGACATTGATACTAAATACAAACAAACACTCATTTACAAATTGTCCGGTATGTTTTACAATACCAAATCCTTTACCGAAGAAACCTTCATGGGGTTTTGTCATGATGCTTGAATCCTGACCAAGCCCAAATGACACTTGAACAATTCCATTCAGGGTTTTTTGGAGGTCACTTTTCATCCAAAACAAATGCAATGAAATTTTTACATGTAAGTTACTTTTGGCCTTTAATCCACCAAGATGCCCATTTACTAGTTCAAAAATGTGAAGCTTGCCAATGCTTCATTGGGAAGAAAAATATAGTTTCCTTATCTTTTAGGCCTATTGAAGTCCAAGTACCTTTCACAAGATGGGGAATGGAATTTATTGGGCCAGTTTCATCGCCTTCTAGTGGTGGTCACGTATTCATCTTAACAACTACAAACTACTTTACAAAGTGGGTTGAAGCAATTGCTCTTAGGAACACTGCGATTCAATAGGTGGTAGAATTCATTGAAGGTAATATTTTATCCCATTTTGGAACACCTTATGAGATACTAACTGATAAGGGATCAGCTTTCATTTTTTATTTCAGTCTTCACCTGGGTGTTACATATGGCATCCAAATTTTTTTATCTTCCACCTATTACCCCCAAGGTAATGGATTAGTTGAATCCACTAATAAAAACTTGATTCAGATCCTTGAGAGGAGGTCAAAGATAACAAGCATGATTGGAACACAAATTTAAACTTCTCTTTATTGATTGATTGTATAACCCCTAAGACAACAATGGGTCAAAGTCCTTACACTCTGGTGTATGGATCTCCTGTTCTCCTACCTGTTCACTTAGAAATTCCAGCATTGAGGTTGGCTACTGCCAAGATAGAAGATGATTTCCAACCATTACAACATCATTTAGACACTCATCGAACTAGAAGAGGTAATAAAAGACACATTCCAACACCTCCAAAAGAAGCAAGACATTGTTAAACATTCCTTCGATAAAAAAGCTGCAATGGTAAATTACAAAGTAGGAGATGATGTCTTACTGTGGGAAAAAGCGCACTAGGCCCCATCCAAACATCGTAGGTTTGATTCTTTATGGTTATGTCCTTACACAATCTACGAGGTTTTAGGGACAAATCCTTCTAGATTACAAACCTTGGATGGCGAATCACTTCAATTCCTTTTGAATGGTCGTCGCCTAAAGTTCTTTTACTCCTGATAGGCCTCGTCATCTTGTACATAAGTCACCACTTGTTCTTTTTCTATTTGTATGTATTAATTTTTGTTTATTTTCCTTCTTATATGTATTTGATGTTTCCTTTTTTATGCGTGTATGTATCCCCTTTGTTTCAATTTTGAGCCTTTTGTCTCCTTGGTTTCAATTTTGAGAATTTTTTCTTGTTTGATTTTGATTTTGCATGTAAGACCCTCTTTTATTGTTACCTCGTTTTTGGTATTTTTCATGTTAATACCATACGTTGTCTTCTTTTTGGTTTATCTGGTGTTAAATGGGACGGGTACTGTTCTTATTGTTGTATGGCTGTTTGAAAAGAATGAAATCCTATGATCCCTTTTATCATACTTGACATTTTGAGAAACTATGTCTTAATGTCATCTTAAATGGGAGTAAACCTGATTGTTATTTAATCAAAGTCAGTGGGGAAATTCTAAGGAGGTAGCATATCATTCTCTGGTGAAGATGAAAACCATGATGGAATGATGGCTTACATATCTATGTGATTGCAAATGCACTTTACCTTACCACTTACAATCTGATTTTTTCCAAGCAACGGTCATTTTTCCTACAAATTTCCATCACTTGTGATCTCTTGATATTGCAACACCTACTTTCAAAGGTTTTTTATATTTCTTTACTCCCTTGTTTGACTGGTTTGCTTGGTCATTTTTATCCAGTGGGTCATTGATTTCAAAAAATCCTTGTTTTCTTGTTTGTATGTCGAGAATGAAAGGTACGCATGAGATTTTGTGTTGAGACAAGGTTCACCTTAAGCCTTGATTCTCACAGTTAAACCATAATCTAGGTGAGGGACCCGTGTCACTTAGGCCACATTTCTCAAAAAAACCCATGTCATTATTCCCATTCTTCTATCTTATGTGAATCTCAGTATACATTTTGTTTTATATCTTTACTGCACCACTATCATTCTTTAGTTATACCTAATTTGAAAAATGGTCTTTATACTACAGTTGAATTCCCCCCCTCACCCACAGTGGTAACTTTGAAAGTATAAATTTCCACCAAGTATTATCCCCTATCACGTGGTTTATCCCATTGTTCTACATGATTTGGAATGCATTTATCCTCCGATGCCAAGAATTTTGACCCAAAAATATGTTATGGGATCAACATGGTGTTTTACACTATCATTGCTCCAGAAACATCTCTTGGTACTATGGTTCCAGTCAGAGATAGTGGTGGGGGTCGTAGATACTATGGCCTCTTCATTTGAAAGAGTATCAATTGAATACCTTCATAATTCCCCATGTCAAAACTGTTTAGTTCAGATTTATGAGCTAAGCACACAGTTTGCAAGAATTTCAACGTTGGTCCCCTTCGCCTATCACTAAGTGGGTCCCTTGGGGATGGGGTCCTTTTGCAACGGATAAGATTAAATTTGGTCACAATTAGGGAAATAAAATTCTTCCATGTTTTAGGTATCAGTACAATCTTTCCAGCGGGCTATCATGAGCCTGATTATGAGTCTGTATTACCCTGTATGGAGGACACAAAGTTAGCAGCACACAAATGGATAAGACCAATAACTGTGACTTCCTAGTCTGATTGTGTTCATATTATTGTTTCAAAAGGAAAATAAAACCCATACATGGTGTATGGAAGTAACATACCTTTCCAACATTATATATTGTGCTTGGTTTCGACCCCCGGTTGGTAAGAACGAGCTTTCGCAAGTTTATGACCAATTTTGGACATTAGTTTGGTTGAAATGTTTTGGGGTTTAAAAATGGTTGGTAAAGAAATTTAAATATGAGATTCAGTGGTGTCACTCTGTAATATACTCAAATAAATTTACAACGGCTCATCATTGGCCTCATTTCGACCTTGGATGGCTTGGTTAGAGATGTCACAAGTTGGTCAATTATTTTGGGAAAAAGGGGGAAACCAACTCATGTAGCAGGGTTTCATGACAGCTAAAACAAACATTAGTGGCCCTAGAACACAAATATATAGCCACCCCAATGAATTAATCATTAAAACCTTTCTGACAGTACCTCACTTTCCTCGATTGGATATCGTATGGTGATTTGGCACCTTTTGCAAGATTGGGTTCCATGTGGGCCCACCAACAAGTCAGGGGTTTTAAGTGGCCATTGTTCCGTCCCAAAATTGAGAGCTGAGGTGGAATTATTTCATATTGGTGACAACATATTCTCTATGGGCTCGTCGATACCTTTCCAACAACGTGCCTTGCGTCCAATTATGACTATGTCTCACCTGACAACCTTTTTCAGGCTAAGTTAACAACAACAAGGTCAAAGTCAAAGTCAAAGTCAAACTTTGACTTACACATTTTTTGAGGAATATTAAAAGAATGATGTAAGAAATTATAAAAAAAATCATAATTTTTTTGAAATCAAGGGGAGGACACGCAACCTCCCTCATGTAATTTTGGGGAAATTTGTTTGTTTGAAAACTAGAAAATACAAAACACCCCTCTCCCCTCTCATAAGTCATTTTGACATTTTGGCCAAGGGGAGAGGGAGCTATGCAACATGATTCAATGTAAGAAGGAGGAATCCTAGAAGAAAGTGTAGGTTTGGATTGGGAAGCCATCCAGAACCATACAACAATCTTCAGGCACAGAGCTAGGTAAACCCTCGTTAATCCCAATTCAAAATGAAAACACTTGCTGGTTGTGGTGAAATTTTTTCATAAAAGAGTGTTATTTCTTCCTTCAGGATGATTGTCTTAGTGTTGGTTCAGGTTTCAAATTGATTGTTGGTTCATATTTCAATTTTTCCGGTTCATATTTGGTGGTTGGTAAATTTAGTTAAACGTTATGTGTGCAAAAGATTCAAATGGGAGGGGATTTGAACCCCTCTTGGGCACCAGGCCCAAGCCTCCAAGGATCCTTTAGGGGATTAAAATTTTAACTATGGCTAAGTATCAAGGCTTGTGCATGGCCATTTTTATGCATGATGAGCGCTCCACCTCAACAAATTCACCAGCACGCCAACACGCAGACGCGTAATGGAGAAAGGGAGAGGCACCGACCCTCCCATTTTTCAATTTTAAATATGATCTTATAGGGATTTTTTGTGTTGTAAGGCTGATAAATGCCAGGCCATTCATTTTTATAGGTAGTGGATAGGGTTACCTTAAATGGTTTCCTGTATCAGGTCCATATCGTAGTCAGGTATGGACATTCATTTATGGAATGTAGTCGTAGAGGTATGGTGTTGTAACTAAGACAGTGATGACACTAAGGCGGTGAAGAGGATAAGCTCATAGAGCCCTCATCGTTTTTGTAAATGGGAGACTTGAGAGAGAGATATCGAGGTAAAGAGGTATTAGAAGAAGAAGAACTTAGGATAGAGTTAGAATAGGAGAAAGAACTGAGACTCTATCATAGTCCAGTCTATGTACACATTTGTAAACAAACATTCATCTTAATACGAAGAAAATCAGTTTTTCCAGCACACGACGTGTTTATGAATTATCTATATTCTGTGAATGTTATCTATATGTTAATGTGTTGTAGGTGTATGATAGGTTTCATTTTCAGTTGGAAGATAAATTTATTCATCTTTGTTTGAGTTTGAAGTATCATTTTGTGTTCTTTAAGCTGTGCAAGGAGTGCACAACAGAACATTTGAAGTTATGTAACCAACATAAGGAATGCGTATCTGAACTCTGTGAAGTTAGGAATGACCATGCCAGGGGGGTGCACCAAAGTGATAAGAACTCAAGGAGGAACCTCAAGGTTACTAAATACCTTAGAGGAAGAATCTATCTAGAAGAGCCATAGAGAGACAGAGTTATTGAACATTCTATAAAGAAGAGCTCTGCAAGGTGTGCATCGAACAAGGAGAACGCCAGGAGGGTGAGAATAATTTATGTTTAACAAAACTTCGGATCTAAGTTTGATGAAATCCCATAAATGCAAGGAATGCATGGGAGATCGAAATATTCAAGGATATCAAGCTCATAAGGAATAACGCAAGGAGTGGATGGGTGACAGACGTATTCCAAGTCCTAAATCTGAGAAGAGATAGCATTTTCAAACGTGAAGGAAAGACCTAGAGGATGAGGTTGCGGGAGAAAGTTCAAAGGCCAAAAACCTTTGAAGACTGACTAAATATTCCAATTCAGAAGAAATCAAAAGCTCAGGAGGAGGAGCGACAAAAATCGTTAGATTAGTTGTATGGAGGGACCTGGACCGTTAGATAAATGTCTACTGACAGAAGGAAGTGCAGAGGAGGAAATAGATCTCAAGCACTAGATCTGAGCATAGGGGATCCGTTTTCGTATGATTGCAAGAAGGTGCACAAGAGTTACCGTGGTGTATGCGTAGGATACTAGAATCACAAAAGTCTCGAAGTCTCAAAGTCATTTGGGATCATCCATCATTTGAGAGGATGCGTGGAAAAACTTCATCAAGTTCAGGTGAAGACGTTCCAGGATGAACGAGTGCACAGAGAATGTTGAAACACCCAAAGCCCAAAGTGTCGAAGAGTCGATATCCATCGATCTATAGAGGGACACTTGTTAATATATCGCGAGCTCTAAGTAATTTGTAGTGAGGTTTTAGTTGATAAATGAGATCGTCGAAGCCGGAAGGGCAGAGGATAATCTGGACTATCAGATCTAGAAGAGCGCATGGCAGAAGATCATGAACTCTGGGTGAAAACACTCCAGGAGAATGCAAAGGAGAAAGGTTTGACATTGTCAAAGCCTGAACAACTGAAGTGAACGATAGCCATCGATCTATAAGAGGGTAGGTGTCACCACATCGTGGACTTTAGAGGATTGCACTATAGGTTTTTTATGGAAAGAAGTCTCAGAAAGCTCCAAAGCACCGAAGGCCGAAATGATTAAGGGTTGTTGATACGAAAGGAAGAATGTTGGTAGTTGATCTGTGATGGGATGCATTGAGGACAAACAGTCACTCCATTAGACAACCATTGAATAGTCATTCGATCGAGGGAGGATAGGTGTCAAGAGATCTGACACTCTGGAAGGATTCACTTCGGAGCTTTGTGGTTGTTCACATTTGAAATTGTTGAAGGCCGAAATCCTAGAAACTACGAGAGTTGTTGATGAGAAGGTGGACACTAGGCATCAGATCTAGAACTCCAAAGAAAAGCAGAGGAGGAAAGGTTCGAAGACCCGAAGGAGGATATCAACCATTGATCGAGAAGGAGGTCACAAGACTGTAGATCTGAGTTGAAAGGTCAAATATCTGAGGTAAAAGTAGGGCCATTGATTCAGCAAGATAGGTTCCAACAGATCGTTAACTTTGGAAGATTAGAGTACGAACTAAAGTGAGGTTTGAGATTTCAAACACCCGATGTCTGAAATCGCAAAGAGATCTGGTTCGTAGATTTGGAGAGGGTGGATCTGAACCGTCAATCCATAGGTATCGTCAAGATCAGGTGATCGATGGTCCCATATAATTTCAGGGATTGAAGGTGCGTGAGATTTAACAGAAGTCATGAGGTCATGTGGGGACATCATCCAAGGTCACATGTGAAGAAGGATATTAGAAAAGGGAGCTTGTGGAGGTTGAGAATCAAGATTCTTGAAGGTCAAACTCACGGAGGAGATCTTGGCCGTAGATTCAAGGATCCAGATGGGAGTAGATCTTCCATTCCAGGAGATTTCCATATAACAGAGAGAGAAGTTTGAAAATCAAAACTCCTAAATCCTGAAAGGAGAAATCAACAACATTCGTCGATCTAGAGGGAGTTATGTGGCGACAGATCATGGTGATCTAATATCATGCGTAGATGGCAGGCAAGGGGATTAGATAGTAGTCATTGATCATGGATCAATGAAGAAAGTGAGAAATTGATGGATGGGAAGGATTGCAGGGCCAGGACATGCTTGGACATTAATTTTCCTTGAGCGGGCCACAATTAGAATCACGGTATTCACAAATGGATACGTGGCAGCACGAGGAGGATTGTGGGGTGAAAAGAGGGTTGGTTTGAAACCACTCTTTCCATGACCGTAATCATGCATTAGTGCAAGGACATGACTCAGGGTCTTATGAAGGACATGATAACACCAAAGGGGCATACGCCTGAACTAGTGTTTTGGAAGCACATGGAAATTAGCCCACGGGTCTGATAGACCTGCACAAAGAAGGAAAAAGGGACATGTGTATATTTGATTTGGGTTCAAAGAGGGACTCGAGGAGTCAATTCGATTCTACAGTTAGAAAAATCCTAGACCGG
This sequence comes from Picea glauca, assembly GCA_000966675.3. Lineage (NCBI taxonomy): Eukaryota > Viridiplantae > Streptophyta > Pinopsida > Pinales > Pinaceae > Picea > Picea glauca. Next base: position 24,863 of record JZKD02S2344617.1, read on the forward strand.
GAGGTCATAGAACCCCAGGAGGGTAGGGGGGTTGCATCAGGTGGTATCATAGTACATATTTATTATTTCTATAGCAGATATCATAGAAAGGATATACTCTGATACACACCATCAGGTGGTATCAAAGTTTGAATTTTCGTATGTAGATTTCAAGCGAAAGAGAAAGAGCGAGAGGCCGTTATTTTGTTTGCAGATAGAAGACAAAAGAGATGGTGAAAGGAGATGACTTGATAACATTAGGAGGTATCACAAACAAGAATTTAATTGTAGTTAGCAGGTGAAGGAAGTAGGGTATTGATGCTCTGTGAGGAGGTTGTTGCATGAGTGCAACAACAAAAATTTAAACAACTAGGTGAGTTGTAAGAGAAGATGGAGATGCTCTCGAGTGTAAATTAATCCATAGGCTTTCCAGGAAGGCGGATAGAAGGTGGAAATGGCTATTGAAGGCCATGAGCATGGTTGAAAAGAAGGCCAAAAGAAGAAATGAAATCTAGAGATGGATCTGGAGCTCGTTGAAATAAGAGCGAGGATGGAGCATCTGACCTTAAAAATGTAGCGAGATGCTAAAGTGTAGTGGGTGTATGAGTGACCCATGAAGAAGAAGATGAAGTGGCCAGTCAAGAGATTGGTGGCTAGAGGATAGAAATAGTTGTTGAATAGGTGGATGAGGTATGTCGAAAGCCTTAGATATGAAGAGGAAGTGGTTCACATCTATGGACCAGAAGTTGGAAGGAACCTTAGTGATGAGGAGGAGATGAGATCAGATAAGGATTTCAGAAACTGTCAAGTGGGAAGAAGTGGACTTTCAAGTTTCTAGGTGGGAAATGGAAAGATATCAGTGTAAGGTCTCACATACTATAAGAGGAGCAATGCAAAAAGTTCAAATTTCTAGGAGGGAAATGAGATGGGATAAATTGATCTCATAGACTACCAGGTGGGCAGAAGAGAAGTCCCAAATTGCCAGGTGGGCAAGGGGAAAGAGATGAGACTATATGAGAGTCTCACAGACTTCGTTGAGAGTTCATATCAACAATGAGTGATGATAGGTGAATATTCATGTGGGTTTGTAGACCATGTGAATGAAGATGATGAGAAGTTAAAAACTCTCACCATCCAAGAGGAGGATCAGAAGAGTATTTTGATCATTGGAGGGATCAAATAATTCCCACCAAACAACCAAGTGAAGGCCAGTGCACATGATGAAATTTCAATAGTAGGGGAAGGGAAACCATCGGTGACTGTCATGATGAAGGAGCAGGTATCAAAATCTTCCCAAGGAGAAGAATAAGAGGAGCACATAGTTGAAATGCTCACTTAATTGGATATAGAATTGAGGATGATGGACGATTGGATGGACAATCCAGAACCAGTAGATGGTTGCCAGAAGATATTCGTGCAAATTTAAGGAGAAGAGCATTCAACAGAATTGCTCAAAATTTTCAGCTAGAAAGCTGAAAAAGAGATGACTCTAGCACTTGAGCTTGTAGAATAAGAGGAAGCAAACAACATAGACTTTGTTGATCTGCATGAGGAACTAGAAATAATGGAGAGAAGAAGGCATATCTAATAGGATAATTTGGAGACAGATGGAGGAGCATACTAGCTAGGAAACAAATTAAAGGAAGTTGGAGATATTCCAACACGAGAATTGGCAGAAGCAAAATTGTCAGAAGGAGGAGATGAACAACAACTCAATGATGGGACTGCGGAATTGGAGTCTGCAGCCGAGTGTAAAACTAGTACCACAAGGGGAAGTAAATACATCATGGGGGATCAATATGATCGACCCACTAATAAGGTAGAGTTGCAGTCGAGAAGACTGCATAAGAAGAGCCAGCCATTGGAGCATCTGGATAGGGAGATAGAGAAGATCAAAAAGTTGATGATGAGGTCAGCGCAAGAAGAATTCAACAAAGGAGAGATGAACATAAGAGAACCTACAACAACAACAGGAAAGAAGAAATATAAGAAGCAACAACAACAACAACATAGATGGAGAGGAGCAAGAGGACAACTCCAAGTAGGATTTTGGGATCCAGGAGGATTTAAACACTGGAAAAGAGAAGATCATGAGCAAGATATCATGTTTTTTCTAGTAGTGGAGTATGATGTAGGAGTATTTCTCCACTTCAACAAATGTGCCAGAATGCCAACACACAGATTCAAAATGGAGAAAGGGAGAGACACCGACCCTCCCATTTTTCAATTATAAATTTGATCTTATACAAATTTTCGTGTTGTAAGGATGATAAATGTCAGGCCATGCCTTTGTACAGGTAGTGGACAGGGTTGCCTTAAATGGTTCTTTTAGCAGGTCCATATCGTAGTCATGTCTTGACAATCATTTATGGAATGTATCCATAGAGGTATGGTTTTGTAACTAAGGCAGTGATGGCACTAAGGTGGTGAAGAAGATAAGCTCGTAGAGCCCTCATTTTTTTTGTAATTGGGACACTTGACAGAGAGATATTGACATAGAGAGGTATTAGAAGAAGAAGAACTCGAGATAGAGTTAGAATAGGATAAATAACTGAGACACTTTCATAGTCCAGTCTGTGTACGCATTTGTAAATAGACATTCATCTTAATACACAGAAAAGAAGTTTTTCCTACACATGATGTGTTTATGAATTATCTGTATTCTGTGAATGGTATCTGTGTGTTAATGTGTTGTACATGTATGATAGGTTTCATCTGTATTCGGAAGATAAATTTATTCATCTTTTTTTGAGTTTGAAGTATCATTCTTTATTCTTTAGTTTGTGCAAGGAGTGCACTGTAGAATATGATGGATGTGCTCGTTTAACCATGGACAATATCACTATTGTCGCCCAACCATAGGATGAAGCCACCCCCAAGCACCTTAACCTTGATAGATAATCATTATGGAAGCAAACCCTAGGCTAGATATCCAAACAAGATAGTAAACCTCTCTCCAAGGATAGTGCACCAAACAAGAGTAACAAGTCTGAGAGTCCAAACCATAACCAAGAGAGAGTCTAAATGTGAAGTATGCTAGTTGCAGTAGATGCAATGATAACTCTCCTCCAAACTTGCGCACAGACTAGCCAACTACAGTGTGCACAAGTGCTTCTTCTGCATTTCTAAGAATACTGGCCAGAATGAAGACTGGCCTGCTATATTTATATTAATTCTGGCAGACTACCTGGGATGACTTATTATTCTAGGTATGAATTCTTTAGTATATAGTATTTCCTTTAGTTGACTTCTTCTCTTGGAGGCTAATAACATAATACAAGTCATTCTCTTGAGATGACTTGTCTTCTAGGGTTATTAACCAATTAATTAGGGTTTCTTCTTTCTTCCCAGAATATTCTATTCTCGTTAAGTTTACACGTGGAAGTAAATACCTCTTGCAACTACCATAATATCAACACTCCCTCCTGTCTAGGGAGGTATTGAAGGTAATGGTCTTGAGAACATACATACCATTTACCCAATAGCATCAACATAGTCATACAGATTAAATCATGATTATATCATGAGCACCATCATCACTAACAGTGTCATCAACTGCATCATCTCTCGAAACAATACTCCATCTGAGTAATTAGAAAAGATGTTGGATACGTCACTCACTTCAGAGAGTGACATAAGATCCATTATTCTAATTCGGACATATGTCCTAAAAGAATAAATGTCCTGGACCATTTTCCATCTAGGGAATCTTTGTCCATTGATCATCCATCTAGATGATAATCATTTCCAACATTACTAATAGTTTTTAGGGAAATCAAAACAATATCATTTGATAGAACACAATTGTGTCTATCCATAGTAGTACACAACTACAATCTAGTGGTACACCGCCACACCAAGTAGTACACATATACTTGATCAGTGACATATAGTCACAATCATTGGAACACATCCACAACAATAGTATACATCTATTGTCCGGAGACATACAATCTCCATAACGATCATATCATCAACCTGCACAGAAAACATTGCTATGATATAAATTGAATCAACCGGGCCATTCTTCCACTCACATATGTGAGATCTAGAAGAGAATTTTCCCTCAGAGGGTAAAATATCAATGATGAGCTATTTGGACTGTTATTCTCAAGCAAGTAAGAATAATTGTCCCTATTTCAGAGCCTAGACCATTCACCTATATTGGCCATTCCTCCAACACTAAACAAAGTGCAACCTGGACAGAATGAATCTGCCCTAGGGAATGTCTATCCCTGATTGTTGAACCTAGACCATTCACCTATCTGGGTCATTCCTCCGCTACTAAACAAAGTGCAACCTGGAGAGAATGAATCTTCCCTAGGGAATGACTTTTCAGACGATTTCCTAAGGAAATGACTGTCCTGCACCAACCTCCAAAACAGACCATTCTTTGAAACTTCTCACAACTGTGAACTTTGAAAGAATGATTGTCTGACAAGGCAGACCCATCTTCTTGACCACTACTGAGAGTGACCGTCAAGAAGAGAGACTATCCTAGACCATTCCCCATGTTAAACACAAGGGGAATTGTTTTCTATGGTACATCATCAATCCATCAAAACATTTTCATTACCAAAATGACCATTCTATTTGGACCATTTTTTGAACTGGAAAATGCTTGTCCGTCAGAAATATCAAACCACTTTCCAAACTGGAAAAGAAATGCTCATCCTGGACCATTTTTCGAGCTAAAAAATGATTGTCCATAAATTAGTGCTCCCTCCCAACCTGGGATTCATCTCTTCCTTTTTCAATAAGGAAGTTGTCTCCACAAGCTCCAAATCGAGTACACAAACTCTTTCATTTTGGACAAAGGATTTACCAAAATATTTGTTTATCTACTCATCTATGGAGATATATATTGGTGAACCACTTTATTTTTTCCGGACTTCATCATGGAGAATGTAATTCTTGATATCAATGCATTTTGGTATTTCTAGAACACTGGTTTTCTCTGAAGACTTCATATAACTCTGATCATTATAGTATATCATTGTTGGATTCACCTTTTGTATTTTGCTAGCTCAAAACATAGTGGAAAGGGTCAAACTAGAACATATCCAAGTGGTACTTCTTCTTCCATCATGAAATCTTTGTCATGGATTGGAAATGCATCATCCTTGAGTTCTGAGTAACCATTCTAATATAGTATCTCTGTTATATAAGGTTTTTCACCACGCTTCTATTATGCATTGGAGGTTCTCCACCAAGTTGTCTTCTACCATCCGCATACAAAGGTATCTTCCTGGTATAACTCAAATCCTTGAGGTTGTTCTACATACGTTATTTGTTTAATTATTCTAGAGAACAGTGTTTTCATTCATCTAATGTAAACTCCAAACCATGGATATTGCGGTCGATATAATGCCTCATGTAAATATATGTCTAGTTTACTCGAATAAACAATCATCATAGTCTTCTCCGTCCATTTGAGAGAACCTCTAGTTCTGGATCTCACAATTCTTTCATTCATAAGTCTTCCATACACTTTTCTTCATCACAACTTTCAGTTCCTCTTCTTGATTGCTTTTAGTGAGTTCATATCAGGTTGGCAGTCTTGTGATTCTCAATACAATGACTAGTTGTTTTGTCTTTTCTTTCTTTCTTGGAATTTTAATGTTCTTCCTCATGTTTCTCTTTAGCTCTTGGGTCCATGGAGTTTTCTATAGATTCCATGCATTGAATATTCCACTTCTTACTTTAATCATAGGATCATGGATGTGTATGGAAAACTAGGGATACTTTAAGGCTTCTTTTCAAAGAAGTCTTATTCTAAAGTCAAACTAAACACGTACTAATTTTCATGGTTGCTACCATGGATATATACTCCATCATCTTCAATGGATCATAGGATTAGCTCCATTCTAATCCTTTCTTCATGTATGAATGCATGCTCTTATTTTTTAAATATATAATCATCTCCCTCCATCTAACGGAGTCCACACTTCTGTCTACATCCTTTTTTCCTTCTGCAAAGTGTCATAAGTCTTTCTCCAGTTTCCTCTTGATTGCTGAATTCTTTATGTCTTTACTTCTTCTAGGTTTCTTCAAGATTGATTCTAATTTTTGCTTATGTTGCAGCTGTTACTTATGTAATAAATTCCACATGAAGTTTTACCATGGGTTGTTGATGTACCTCATCCTTTCATGTGTATTGTCTGACTTGTAGTCATATCAATCGTTATCTTGTTGTTATTCCATAGGTATAGTTTCTCTTGGAACATATTATCTTCTAGGAAATAGATATGCAATATATGTACATAAAACATGGTATATATAAGAACTATGAAGAGTATTGTTACCTTGTCTTAGAAGAAGAAGTTTTTTTGGTCCTTCTGGTCTTTCTTTGAGGGCTCCCTTTCTTTGGAAACTGATGCTTCATGTGTTTCCTTCCTTTTCTTTAACTCGAGACAATGATTCTTGTACTGACCATGCTTTTGACAATTGAAGCATTGTATTCTTGACATATCTTTCTCTTGATTTGGTTTCTTCCTAGAGCCAAAATTCCTTTTATTCCTGAAATATTTGAACCTTGATGTGAAGGCTTGATCATCGTACTTCTTTTGGGGTTTCTCTTTTGCACTGATCCTTGATTCTTCTTGTGCACAACAAGTCCAAAGTTATTCAAATGTAGGATA
>JZKD02S2344628.1:0-12256 GCA_000966675.3 Picea glauca
AAAAGATAATTAATTGTGCAAGAGGACATGTGTCATTGGGGATTTTTCAATAAAACAAATGTGGAAGAAGGGAAATGCATCTCTCTTATTCTTATTAATGTTATGGTGCCAAAATTTTGTGGACTTTGTTTTACTTGTGAGAGTTGGGATACCAAGCTTGTAGAATGAATGGAAGCTCTTCCTTGCGAGATAATCCTTGGAGTTATTGTTTGTTGGTTTCATGTGTGTTGCCCCTTTACGGCTCAGGGGGTTAAGGGGGAAGAAGAATACCCCTAGAATTGGCTAGGTGGTATTAGTAAAGGCTCTATGATTAGAAAGTGGGAACAGAGAAGGAGCACAAGACTTTGGAGAACATCCTCAACCCACCATTTACATAGGTCCCAATATTTTATTTATAAAATTTTATTTGTAGTTTGAGTATATTTGAATGCTATAATTGATATGGGCAATGTAGAATCATTAGCAAATGTTGGGTGTCATATTTGGTATGTTTTCTACCCAATTATTGATATTCACAATGCTTAGAAGACTCAAATTATTACTCTAATTTATGCAAATTCCGAACTCTACATTTGAGTGGCTCTGTTTATTATTATAATTTTTTTAACTTATATAATTCGTATGGACTATGAATTTTAATTTCAAATTGACATTGTGACATCCCTACGATTGTAGATATTTTTGTTGCGATTATGGAACTTGAACATTGTATTATTTCACTATCGAAAGTTAATACAATTCGAAGGGTTGGAAAACCATTGAGTCTCTATTTGAAATTCGATATTAAACTCATGAGTATTTGTTGTTGTATAAGTAAATCCGGATGCATGTGGTTCGATTAAGTCTATGTTTTATGTAAAAGTAAGACTGATGCATGTGTTTTTTATGAGTCCCTGTTGATTTAATTGTAAAACCTAAATCAAGTGTTTGTTGAATCTTTGTTTCAATTTAATGATAGTTCCAAATACAAGTAGTAGGTAAAATCTTAAATCCGTTTTAAAGGCTTGTTGTAATGAAATGCTTTATGAATAAAAGCTCGAGCTAGTGTTAGAATTAATTGTTATAATTTACAATTCCCAATTTGGATCGTATGTTAGAAATGATTGTGAAGTTATTATAGAATATCCATATATTCTTGTATTATAGAATATCCATATATTCTTGTAGTACCTTTGTTTGATAGTGAAAATTTTGATTGTTACTTATATTTTTAAAGGAAAGAAAAGTGTTAAATATTGAATATAAGTCTTATGTGGTATTTTTAGGGAGCAAGTAATTTTGTTTAGTTAATGAACAAATAATTTTTTTGTATTCTTTTAGTGATGGTACGTTGGCTTAGATACTGAATAAATCATGGTACATCCAGGGAAGAAATTGTTAAATGATTGGATTGTATTTTTATAGGAATGGTAATTTTATTTAGGAAGTGAATAATTAATGTTATCTTAAGGGTAGATAATTATTAATGGTGAATATTAATTAAATGATGTTATTCATGATGAGAAGGCGTATTAACTATATAATGAAATATTTTTTTGCTTGAAATGTTAAAAGAAGGAAACCTTTTCTAAAATAATGAATACTTGAATGTTTAAATAATGTTATGAACAATAATCTTACTGTTACTTTAGTCTTGAGTTTAGATTTGATTTTTTTATGGGAACAAATATATCCATGTTCTTTAGAACAATCGCTAGTCCTAAGAACTTAAATGGTCAAGATCAATCGAATGAATCCTAGACTCGAGCATCAATTATGTGTCTTGGAGGTCCTAACCTTGCAGGGTAGGTTGGGTAGATATACATCTTTGTTATCTTATACGACGTGGTTGATCTCTTAGTAAAAATGATGTTATAACTTATTCTTGTTGTGTAGTGATGTAGATGATATTAGAATGTGTAATATTGATGCTTGTTATTGTCATATAACTCTTGTTTTAACTTTTGATGTTTAAAAAAAAAAACACGACTATACTCACTTATTTTGATGTTGTAACGGAGGGGTCATTACATTTTCACTATAGATGACATGCAATAATCATCATGTGTTGTCTCTCAAGAAATAAATGTTCTTTTGATTTCATCTTTTGTTGGAATCCCCTTTGACCTATAGGGTGGAAATTGAGGTTATAACAAAGATGGTTCTCCAAGCATCATCCAAACAACAAAACAATGATTAACCTTCTATCTCTGAAATGCATTCGCATGGCCTCTATTTATACGCTTTGATCAAGATAAAAAAAAATAGTTTCAAGTGGAAAAGAGGTGCCACTTAGATGTGGTTCCCATGTCTAAGTTGACATGGAACCATTTAAGGTACTAACTTTGAATGTCATGGAGCTCAAGACCTCTTTGTACCTTTTCTAAGAGTACTCTTGATGGGATTTTTTTCCATAAATGCATCGAATGTGGTTGATACTTCACATATAGTCAATCTCTGCAGATTTTGAAGGAGAAAGCATTTAGACCTGCACAAATCATGCAAAATCCACATTATTGAGTCACACAGATGGCTTAAAAACCCACTTTGCATAGTTTTGGTGCTTTTTTTAGTATAGTGTATTAATTCCATGAGTTAGCACTTTGTTGTATTTTATTAATTAAACTTATATAAGTATTAAACCTTTTACATTAATGAAATGCACACAAATATTCTTAAGATAGAAAATAAAACAATTGCAGCCACACATATACACAAATATTTACCCTAGAAACCCAACCAGGAAAACCAACAACCTATTTTAGAGCCACGCTTATAATTTTATTCAATATCCAACTTCATTGTTTATAATACAATATATAGTATCCTATTACATCCCAAAACACCTACAATCCATTGACTTTGATTAAATTATAACCTTAATTCTTTAACCAGAATTAGAAAACCATGGGTTGAAATACCATGTGCCACTAAACTGTTAAAGGAGAAAAACCTCCCATGCCAAAGGAGAAAGATTGTCTGAATATTTGGCGAATAAACCCTCAATTTCTTTTTCAGGGGATCTGCCCCCAAAAACCTTAATATGGGTACCCAAAATCGTGCAAAAAATATAACACAGACCCAACATTCTTGCACTTGTTGTTTTCATTGCATACAAGGGTCACAAGATTTCATGATCAACAATCTAGGGAAGAAATGCCCATTGATTCTCTACAAGAATAATTTATCTCAGTGCTCATACACTTTGTTAATTAATATGAAACATTATCCAAAGTGTCTACCTTCACCAACAATAGGTTCTTCTCTTCAACCATGTCTATGAAAAAATGATATTAAATATCGATATACTTTGTCTCATAATGATAAGCTAAGTTCCTTGCCAAGAAGATTTCACTTTGAATATCAAAATTTATCCTTACAACTTGTTGTACCAAGCCAATACTTGAAAATAATATTTGTAACCATATTTCTGCCTTGCTTGCATGAGTCTGTGCCATGTATTTCGATTCTATAGTTGAGAGTTTGACTATAGAATTTATTTTTCTTATTGAATCGATTGCTCATCCAAATAGGTTAAACACATAACCACTTGTAGATATTTTCCAATCCAAATATCCATCCCATATCGCATCAACAAATTCATGTATGTCCAACATGCTGTCCAATCCTGGTCTTCCTTGGTAACAAAATCCATAGGTAGTAGTTCCATGCAAATACCTAACGTCCCTCTTTATTGTTTCCAAATGCTTTGTCCTTGGTTTTGACATATATACCTGCTCAAAAACTCCCACTGCATGTGCAATGTTTGGTTTGATACAGACCATTTCATACATCAAACTACTAGCTGCACTAGTATATAAAACATGAGACGTGTCTTCTTCCTCTTCTCATGTCTTCGGACAATGATCTCTGGATGACTTTACACATACATAAATAGGGAACTTAAAAAATTTTCATTCCTTCATATTAAACCTCCATAATATTGACTCAATATATTTTCTCTGGTTCAACCAAAGTTTCTTGTTTGCTAAATTTCTTTTAATTTCCATGACCAAAATAAAATTTGCAGCACCAAGCTAATTCATGTCAAATTTATAGGACAACTGATTTTTCACATCTTGGATAATTTCCATGTTGTTTCCTATCAACATCATATCCTCCACATACAAGACCAAATAAATAATATTATCACCTACTAATTTGAAATACACATCAAGATCGTATTTTACTCTTGTGAAGCCAAGTCCCAATATATAAGTATCAATATTTTGATATCACATCCTTGGTTATTTCTTTAAGCCATACAAGGAATTTTCCAGCCTACATACCAATTGTTTCTTCCCCTTCACTACAAAGCCTTCGAGATTTTCATGTAGATTTCTTCTTCCAGATCCCCATGTAGGAATGGTGTCTTCACATCAATTTGTTCTAGTTCAAATTCAAAAGTAGTAGAAATAAATAAAATAAATCTAATAGAATTTAACTTGGAAACAAGAGAGAAACTTTCACCAAGTCATTTCTCTCTACCTAGGAATAACCTTTTCCTACTAACTGAGATTTGTATTTCTCCACTTTTCATTTTTCGTTCAACTTCTTATTAAACACCCATTTGTCGCCAATGGGATTTCTTCCATTCAAAAACTATACTAGATCTCAAGCCTAATTCTTGTCTAAGGCTTCCATTTCTTTAGCCATGGATTTTTTCTAGAGTTTCCCATCCTATGAATCCACTACCTCCCTAAAAATTCCAGGATCAATAATAAAAAAAACAAAACTTGAATGGAAATCAGGTGGAGTATACCTTTCTAGTTTCCTTATTTCCTGAACTAATCTCCTCAATATTGGAGTATGAGGCTCTTCTTCTTTTGATTCATGTTCTTCTGTAGAGTTTGATTCAATATCCTTCAATTCAAACTCTATTTTCTCTAGTCCTTCTTCCTTTAGTAGGAATTCCTTTTTTACAACATCCTTTATTTCTCTAAATACCACATCTCAGTTATACACTACCTTCTTATATTTCGAGTTCCAAATATTATAACCTTTCAAACCATCTTTAAAACCAATAAATGTGAAATTTAATCATTTTTATCCAACTTACTCATATTTTCCTTTGGAATGTGTACATAAGCATCACAACCCAAAAACCCTAAGATGCATCAGAAAGGATTTCTTACCATTCCATACCTTATTTGAATTCATGTCATCTAAAACTAATGATGATGATCGATTTATTAGGTAACATGCAATTTCCATTACCTCTTCCCATAATTTTTGTCCCAACCCGACACCACTAAGCATGCTCCTTGCTCTTTCCATCAATGTCTTGTTCATCATTTTTTTGACTCCATTATGTTGAGGCGTGTATGGAGTATTATTCTACCTTTCTATACCACACTTCTTACAAAATTCCTTGAATTCATTCCCACACAATTCTCCACCATTATCCATCCTTAACACCTTAATTTTCTTCTTTGTCTGATTATCCAAAAGAGTCGTAAACTCTTCAAATTTATAAAAGACTTCATATTTATTCCTGAGTAAATAAATCCATGTATTCCTCAAGAATTCATCTATAAATGAGACATAGTACACATATTTACCGGGGGATGGAATCGTCACAAGTACAAACACATAATTGTGCACCAACTGTAAAATCCCCCTTGCCCTCATAGCACCATAGGGGAATCTTACTTTATTTCTTTTTCCATACAAAAATTGTTAATATAAATTAATATCCAGAGAGAAATTTGACATACCTTCAACCATAAATTTACCATGTAGTTTTCAAATCCCCTTCTCTTTGATATTCCTCGGTCTTTCATGACATAACATAGCCTTTTATCCAGAGACCGCGACATTTTTTCCTTATCCAACTCCAATCTCAGGAACAATGGAATGGTTGCACCTATCACTAATAGTTTTTCCTAGTATCTAACATAGAGTTCCAATCCAAAATACCATCAAAAACACCATTTCTCCTTGAACCATCTTGTAGGATTCCTTCTCAAACATTGTTTTTACACTTGCATTGTCCATATTTCTTACAAAAATAAAATTATTGGTTGATCCAAGGATGTGTAGAACAATAGGGAGTGTTCTAAGCCTATCATCCATGAGCTTCAACTTGAATTTTCCTATCCTACAATTTTGGATGTCAATTCATCTCTTAGAAAAACATCACCCCCATCATACCTTTCAAACTTGTGTAACCCCTTCTTATTATGATTCATATGAAAGGATGAACCTAATTCGACCAACCATGCCTCATGATCTACATGTGTTCTTGAAAAATCCAAGTAAACATTCTCTCCTTCATATGTGGAGGTGTTTGCTTCTGTAGAAGGGGCATCATCAAATCCTTTCCCTCTCTCAATACTTTTGTATGTACATTTTTTCTTGAAATTCCATTATTTTGCACATATTCAACATGCATTTACAAATTTTCCTGGAGATTTAGATCTTCCTTTATATTTAAATCTCCCACTTGAGGACTGTTTTTTATTTTTTTCCTGGTAGTGTCATCTTACAAAAAATGAATTTGTTCCCTATACTTCCATGTTTTTCCACCTCATATTCTTTAACAACAAGGATGAGATCACATCATCAAAACTTAAAGTAGTTAAATTATTTCCTATGGCCACAAAAAAAATATCCCATGAGTCTGGTAAAGAGCACAATAGAAAAACACACGTATCTTCATCAGAAATTTTAATATGAATAAACAATAACTAACTTACCATAGTATTGAAGGTGTTCATATGATCTATTACCGATTCTCCATATTTCATCCTCAGGTTGTACAACTTCTTCCATAGGAAAAATTTGTTTACCAAGACTTAGAATGATATAAATCCCCTAGATTATTCCATAATTCCTTGGTTGTAGCTTCCCTTGAGACATTAAATAATACTAATTCTAAGAGACATAACTAGATTATGTTTTTTTTTATTCTGATGCAACTTTATTCATTTTTCTATTGACATTCTCATAGGTGTAGTACCTGGATCTACAATGACCCATTGATCTTTGTATACCAAAATATCTTCCATCTTGATCTTCCATAACTCAAAAGTTTTCCCACTAAATTTTTTGATATCTATTTTTGAATTGCTCGCCATTTCGTTTCACCACATGAATCAATACTGCAAATCTCCCACTATAGCAAGGTTTATCATAGACCCAAGCCAAACCATTAGCCACAAAGGAATCCCCTGAATCCAATAATTCTTCTGGTACCAAATGTATGTTTTAAAGCCTTTACATTAATGCAATTCCCACTCAGATTCTTAACACAAAAGGAAGAAATTGCAATCACACATATACAAAGAGATTTACCCTAGAACCTCAACATGAAAACCCAACAATGTGTTTTATATCCACACCTCTAATTATTTTCATGATCCAACTTAATTGTTTACAATACCATATATAGGATTCCACAACATCGAAAAAACCTCTAATACATTGAACTAGATTATATTACAACCTTAATTCCTTAACCACAATTAAAAAACAATTGGTTGAAATACCATGCACCACTAAACCACTAAAGGTGAAGAACCACCCCCTCCAAAGGTGAAATACCACCCAAATAGTTGTTGAATAAACCCCCAATTGTTTTTTATGGGATCCTCTCCTAATAATAGGGGGGCCCACAATCATGCAAAGAGTATAACACATACCCAACACTTTCTAGGGATCACCTATATATCCATGTGTGTAATTTTTAGGTGATAACACCCACAATTAAGTCCATAGAAATGTTATTCCACGTAACTGGAAGAACAGGTAAAGTTTGTAGTTTGTTTGTAGTTTGTTTGGATTTTTCATTCTTTTTCCCTTATGTCATTTCCAAAGGTCATATTCATACACACAAAAGTAGACGTCCTTCTTCATTCCCTCCCAAAAAGATAAACATTTGATCCATTCATATTTTTTATGAAAGTTGAAATGACATGTTGTTGCATGGGGTTCAAACAACACTATCGATTTAAAGGTGGCCTATCTTCTCAAATATAGATGTCATTTATAATGAATATCTTAATTCTTCCAAGTGTAGTTGTTGTGTACCAAATGCTTCAAATAATAGAATAAACTATAAGTGTACACCATGTACATCAATGTGAGCATGGAGCACAACTCCAATATAGATATCAGAGATGAGTTACACAATAACTTCTTAAATAAGAGGATAACCTTATCCAAATACATTTATACATCACAACTTACCTCTAAATAATGATTACATGATATCTATATATATCACACACCACACATGAGGGACATATACTATTGGGCTGACCCTATTACATATATATTTACACATTACATGTACATTCAACTCCATTTATGCCCCCCCTTATGGTCATATCATATACATTTAACCCCATATATTCCGCCCATGGGTCATAACATAGTACACTCCTTAATAAATCGTTTTCCTCAAATATTTGCAATAAAAGGCTTCATATGTGATGAAACAAAGTAATCTGTTTTTCTTCTCTTCCTTATTTCTTCATTCCATAGATGACGATCCCTCTATCCAAAATAAATTATTTTCAGTATTAATCCTTGGTGGCTAGTTGTTGCATATTTTTTGTTGGACACACAAACCACACTCAGAGGAGGGGGTGAATCACTGTGGGTCTCTTTTAAAACTTTTAAAACTTTAGTTAGAAATCACCATTTACTCATTAGTTCCATTCACACTTAGTTTATTGCATGTAAACATATCTCAACGACATACATCAACAATAAATAACTTTGAACCATCACAATAATGAACAAAAAGAACACCAGATATATGTTTAAGACTACAATCTCAGGTTTTATCAGCAACAATTGAAAAAGAGCACCAACTCTCAATTTCAATACCCAACCTACATATCTTAGCACCAACTGAGATGTCAGGATTCCAACCCTCAAGTACAAGACCCAGCTTATAGATAGAAACAAATCTAACAAAATGTACCAACAGTCTATACCAAGACAAGTGTATCAACTATGCACAACACAACCTGTCACCTCAACCTGTCTCATCAATATTATCATCCAAGTATTGTCTACTCACAAAGATCAATCATCAAGTCAACTCTCAACCATATTCACAATATCACCAAGTTAACCAACAAGATACCTCTGTAAATACACCATATTTTCCATAAATCAAATACCATAAACCCCTTACAAAAAACCATATGCCAAAACTATACCTTTAATCCTGTAGAAATCATCAATACCTATACCATATCATGCAACAGTTAGAACAATTTCAATATGAAAATATGATGTGGTTACCGAAATTCCAATGTTTTTCACCTGCCAAAGTTGTTGTCGTGATTCTACTATCACAATTTTTCTGCCATGATTCTTCTGCCACGGTTTTGTTGTTGTGATTATGCTAATGCAGTTCTTCTTCCGTGAATTCTCTCTATCAATAATACCTACACAAATAACCTTTCAGAAATGGATATTCAATATGCTCAAATATCATGCTCATAAGAGACCCTTGCTCTCTTATTTATACTTCTCCATGTAGCTTCCTCTAGGTGTTATATTCTAACCAAATTACCCAACTTCCTTATTTTGGGGGTAACCCACTTATAACCACTTTGTCCACTTACAAACACTTTATCCACAAATATTAAAATCTCCACTTCTAGTTGCAACTAATTTATTTTTAATTGTTTTCTTGTTGCAACCACTTAACCCATGACTAACCACTTTGACTGGTCAAATTCTTCTAGGTGCTTCTAGAATAATTGGACTTCTTTGACCTTCTTGATTTATTTTACCTTCTAGGGGCTTCTAGATAACTCATGAGGGTTCTCCAACTTCACATGGCCATAACTCTCTAACCGTGAGGAGTTATTTGATGTTCCACATATCACTGGAAATGACATGACATATACTATCCATATGGAATAGTTTCTCCTACAAATTCTTTGATTTTAATTAAAATATTGCTCAATAAAAATAGGGATCCATAACCACATTGTTGGGTAATCAACCACCTAACCATTTGGACTTCACAAAATGTCTTCCCATGAGGGATTTCGCCATAACGGGACCACTTTGATAACTTTGTAAAAGAGTTTATTCACATGAGGGATCTCACCATAAGGGGACCACTTTGGATTTTATCCATTTGGTTCTTCCTATCAACCATGACATGGAATCAATGATACAACTCTCTTTAATATCAACACATCATCATGACACCACTTTGTTGGCATGTTTTCAGACAGAGGCAGAGTATTCATGTTTGTCATTGATGGCAAAGATCAGGACTAGTAGCACAATGATGATCGCATGGCAAGATCAGAAGCTAAAATCCATTTTGGGTATCAGAAGATAAACTCTATTTTGGAGTTTCGGATGCTAGGAGTTGGAAGTGTCAAAACACTTCACCACAGGAATGCTAAAATGATGGAATGTCGAAATGTGAAAAACACCTTTTGGTGCAAGTTTCGGATATTGGGAGTTGGAAGTGACGAAACACCTTACCATAGGAATGTCAAAATGTCAGAATGCCAAAATGCGAAAAACACCTTTTGGTGCAAGTTTCGGATACCAAGAGTTGGAAGTGTCGAAACACTTCACCAAAGGAATGTCAAAATGTCAGAATGTTGAAATGCGAAAAACACCTTTTGGTGCAAGTTTTAGATACCGGGAGTTGGAAGTGTTGAAACACTTCACCATAGGAATGCCTAAATACCATAACACCAAAATGTGAAAAACACCTTTTGGTGCAGGTTTCATATATCGGGAGTTGGAGTGTCGAAACACTTCACCACAGGAATGTCGAAACCATAAGAATGCCGAAATGTGAAATGGAGAAATAAATGCAAGACCCTATGGATTTAATCCAATGGTGTTGATTATTTGAGCATATGATCGAAGGGATATTGTTGTTCTTCATGATTAACTTTTCATTTACGATTCAGTTAACAGAACCAAATCATGGTTCTTGGATGGTTGGTGATTCAGTTGCTGAGGCGTTTTTTCCTAAGAAGATTTGAGGTGTAACCGAAGAGGCAGTGAATAAAAGAAATACGCTGTGACTGTGTGCATGTGGCTGTGCTGAGTGAAAAATGAATTGAACCATATAAAGGTAAAATTATAGTATGCGTAGTGGAAATAAAACATAGATATGAGGAACAGAACTAAATATAACATAATAGTGGAAGAGAGCAGAAAGTGCACATATCAAAGATGCATATCTATGAGTAGAAGATAAATCCAAGGTGTGCATGTTGAGACAGAGGATAAGATCATAAAGCTGAAGAGGATGCAAGAAGGGAGACACTAATGCAGGTAGAGTAGAGTGGCATAGTTGAACAGTAATAAGCCTGGTAAGCAAATGAAAACTATTGAATCACTGTAAAAAATTCACAGAAAGTAAAGTTTTATATTTTAGGGTGGTTGGGAGGTGCTAGGGAGGACTATTGTCCTTAAAGGTTCAAGTGGGTGCTTGAAAACAGGGAGTTGTAGCTTCCATCTGGTTGCAACCACAGAAACCAGAGTGGCAGGGTGGTACAAGGGAGAACAAGTGTTCTATGTTATATAGGTTGGATCCTATGTAATTGGAAGTTGGTGCTTCCATCCAGTCGATGCTGGAACACTCAGGGAGTTGGTGCTTCCTTCTAGTGGGTGCTAGAGAAACTAGAGAGTTGGTGATCTCAAACAAGTTGAAGCTTGTAAAAAAGAGGTAGTAGACTCACATTGAGTTGGTGCTCAATTATAGATGATGTACAAAACTTAAAAGACTACCTATCATTTCGAAGAAGAAGAGGTTTTCTCCCTTTGTGGGTTTCCTCGTGAAAATATATCCTTATGTATATCTTATGTGTGACCGATGCTCATTATTTATGTTTTCCATATGTTGTATAATATTGATGATCACTTGAAGAAAGATTAATAATGTTTTAATAGACTTAAAATTGTTTAAGGACAATAACAACTGATTCACCCCCCCTCTCAGTTGTCTTAGTAATTTCAACAATTGGTATCAGAGCGGGTTCTTTTTATTTAAAGGTAGATCTGTAATCTTAAACATGACAAGTCATGAAGGGACTTCAGCCAGTAAGCCTCCTCTATTTAATGGAAAAAAATTTCCTTTTTGAAGGTTAGAATGAGAACATACCTAATGGCCTTAGGTGTTGATGTTTGGGATGTAGTAGAGACTGGATACATAAAGCTTGTTGTGCTAGCTTCCAAGAATGATAAGTTAGAATTTATCTTTAATTCTAAGGGAATGAATGCTATCATGAATGGACTTACAAAAGACGAGTTTGTAAAGGTGATGCATCTTCAA
>JZKD02S2344639.1:4964-22966 GCA_000966675.3 Picea glauca
CTTCATTAACTTTAACAACAAGAGACTAGCATTTTCATCAAACTTTACTTTAGTCTCACATGACTAATTTTGGATTAATCAACAACCCTAACTTGAAATAATCATAATTATGTACCTGTAATGAATAAATATATGAAAATAGTACATGATGTTCTTCAATGTATTTTATGAAATTCCTCTAGGTTTCACTGCTTGGAACCTCTCAGAAAAGGAGTTATAGCAAAAATGGCACACCATGTTGAATTCTGGATTATTCTAGAGAGCGAAATTGTAGAGCGTGACCCACACATAATATTTGTTGTATGGATATGAAAATGGTAAAAAGAATAAAAAAGACCGTACTCTAACCAATACATTTTGTCTTACTGAATTTGGATATATTATGAATAATTTATGACGTTTTTACCTGAAACACCTGTTTTAGACTAGTTTCAGGACTAGCCACAAACCCTATTTTCCACGGAGTGTAACTATAAAAATACAACGACCCACAAGATGAAATTTTTATCACAACTACTTGGATATGTTTCCTCAATGGCCTCCCAATTTCATGGTCTAACTCATTCTATAAAAAAAAATTATTGCGAAAATGTGAGATGACCCGTAAATAACATACCTTCGAAAGCATCATCAAAATAATTTATCCTCCCTTGAATTTCAGCCTTCTTTACTTCACCTTCCCTATGAAATTCAGATTAGATATCCTTTGGTTACCTCAATCACTTGTAGATATTCAATATGCTCAAGTGTGATTAAAAATGAGAGACCCTTGCCTCTTATTTATATTTTCATGTAGCTTCCTCAAAAGGTTACCTTCTAACCATCTTAAACCACTTTCCTTATTTTAGGGCTAACCCACTTCTAACCACTTGTCCACTTAGTAATTTATCCATTAACTTTATTATTTAAACAATTTCTTTTGTATCCACTTTGACTTATATTACTCTCATCACTTCACTTTATTATTTAAATTACCTTATAACCATCTTAACCCACTTTCCTTATTTTAAGGCTAACCCACTTCTAACCACTTGTCCACTTAGTAATTTCTCCATTAACTTTATTGTTTAAATAATTTCTTTTGTATCCTTTGACTTATAGTACACTCATCACTTCACTTTATTATTTAAATAATTTCTTCTTTGCAACCACTTTGACTACTATGACCTTTTGGGGCTTCTAGGTGACTCATGAGGGTTCTCCAACTTCACATGGCCATAAATCTCTAACCGTGAGGAGTTATGTGACATTCTACATACCACCAAAAATGGCATGACATGTACTATCCATCTAGAATAGTCTTACCTGCAAATATATCAAAACTCATACCATTATCCATCAAACAAACTTGGGTCCATTACCCAAACCACTATGCTACCGGAATTCCCTACCGAACTTTCTTCAAGGATTGACATCAATGAAAACCAACCCAATTAATCAACAATTTCCCCCTTTGGCATTGATGCAAACATTTTGATGAAATATTGAAGTCATTTCACCCATGCTCCCCCTGTGACCATCGCTCCCCCTAGAACCATGCCTCTGTGCTCTGCATCTGATAAATATCCCCCCCCTTTGTCATCAATGGAAAAGGTATCTTTCCATCTGGGTTTGCTCCCCCTAACTGAACTATCCTTGGGGATACTCCCCCTAACTGAACTCTTCCTGAAACTGATCCGCCAACCTGAATTATCCTCTTTATGGTGCTTCCTCATGTAAATCTAAGACATATAAGATAAACATTCAAAAGCATTCATTTTGGAGTACAAATTACTCCGAGTCTCTGGTAAAAATACTCAAAGTCTTCTCTTAGAATTGGTTTTGTAAACATGACTACCACTTGTTCTTTTGTGCCCACATATTCAACTTTGATGTTCTTGTCTACAACTTGTTCCCATAGAAAGTAATACTTTATTGGAATGTTCTTCGTCTTGGAGTGCATCACTGGGTTCTTTGAGATATTGATGGTGCTTGTATTATCACAGCAGATTGGAATGGGCTCATCATATGCAACCTGTATATCTGTCAAAGTTTGTTTCATCCATAGAACGTGAGTAAAACATCCTGCTGCTGCAATATACTCTGCTTCAGTTGTAGATAAAGATACTGATGATTGTTTCTTGCTTAACCAAGATACTAAACACTCACCCAAGTAGAACGATGCTCCACTGGTGCTTCATTGGTCATCAATGAAACCTTCCCAATCTGCATCTGTGTAGGCAATAAGTGATATATCATTTCCTTTTGGATACCATAATCCAAAATATTTTGTTCCTTTGAGATATATGAAAATCCTCTTCACTGCTAATACATGTGATTCCATTGGTGCTACTTGAAATCGTGCCACCTGTCCAACTGTTTGCATTACATCTAGTCTGGATGATGTCACATATAGTAAGCTACGAATCATTGACCTCTATTTCCTCCAGTCTGTAGACTTTGAATCATCATTTTTTCTCAACTTGCAACTGGTTTGCATAGGAGTGGTAACTGGTTTGCAATCTTCCATTCTGAACCTACTTAGCATTTCTCTGATATACTTAGTTTGAGAAATAAAAATTCCTTAGTTGCTCTGATGTATCTGAAGACTCAGAAAGAAGGATAGTTCTCCAAGTAATGACATTTCAAATTCATTCTTCATATCCTTTGCAAATTTCTTGATGTAGAGGTTTTTGTATGCACTTCCTTTTCTAAACCCTGCATGTTGTAGATATTTATCCAGTCTAGAGTACTATGCTCTAGAACTAGTTGTTCAAAATTAGTACAATAAAAACAATGACCATAAAAGAAATTTGCATACTTGGAATTGAATGATATTTTTTGTGGTGTATTCCTTCTGAATTTCTTCCTTGACTGATCATGATCATGATTGAAGCTTCTTTGTGGCTTGAACATGGATGGTCTTCTTGAAGATGTATCTTCAATAGTTTTCTTAGATTCCGGTTGATCATGATTCCTTCCTTTGAGTATTTTTGCATAACTCTTTCTATTTTCTTCATCCTTCTTTTCTAGCAACATAGAGTTCTTCTCTTCATTCTCTATAATTGATGTGGATGTTTCCGTCTCTTCAACATTCTTGTTGAGCTTGGCGATTTTACTTCTCAATGTGACAACTTCTTCTTCAAGCTTCTCAACCTCTTCTTCTTTCTTCATTATCTGAGACTTCATGACTTATGTTGTTCTTTTATCTTCTTCAAGTCCTTTCTCTTCTTGACCAAACTATGTCTCAAGCTTGTTTAGATCGTTAGTTCTTTCCTTAAGATGATCTGTCAATATCTTCTCTCTCATTTCTGCTTCTTCCGTTTGTGCTTCTATGTTGTCTTCCAAATACTGCTTGTGATATTCAAGATTTTCTTCGATCTTTCTGGCTTCTTATAGCTGAGTTCTTAAGTTCTTGATGACATGTTGGGATTCTTAAAAAATGTGAACACTTTCGTTTTGTTTCATAAATTATTTCTTGAGTGACTTGTTTTCTTCTCTTAGTTAATATAAAGCACTAATTAATTCTGATTCATAATTGTCTTCCTTTTCAATTAGTTTTTTTGTCTCATTTCCTTCATGGCATTTTATTTCGAAATGTCTATGTTTCTCACAATTAAAGAAAAATGACACACCTCTGGTGATTATGTACTCTTCATCTTTTGAATCTGTTTGACATGGTGAATATAATTCTTCTTGATCTGTATCTACATCTTCTTTGGCATTTTCTAGATCTGTGATGGGTGAAGAATATATGTCATGTAGCTTATCCCAAAGTTCTTTGGCTGATGAACATTTACCAACCTTTTCTCTTACTGGATTAGGTAATCCTTCCCAGATGAAATCCATTGCTATTTTGTTATTCTTCTTGAATTCCTTCATGGCTGCAGTCTTTGCCCTTTTTGAACTATCATATCCTGTAATGACTAATAGCTAAATATAATACCCCTGTGCCTATAAAAACACTTTCATCCTTCCACTCCACATCTCATACTTTAAACCATTCTGACCATTGAACAATGGTACTCCATTCTCAGAATAATCCATGATCTCCTTCCAATGGTTAAATTGTTTCTTGAAGGAACCCACTCTGATACCAATTGTTGGATTACTAAGAGGGGGGGTGAATCAGTAATAGAGAAATTTAATCCTTTTTAACCATATAATGCAGGTGTATATCAATGTAGCATTATCATCCAATAATTGCAGAGTAAATAAACAATGAACAAATGAGCAATCATACACATACACAATACACAAGTTCTTTTACATGGAAACCCAAAGTAGGAGAAAACCATGGGATGCTTTTTCTTATATGTCTTTAAGAATTACATTCATTGGAAGCAAAAACTTCCTTTGTTTTCCAGCTGCAACTGGAAGGAGGCTCCAACCCCCTAGTTTCTCAGGCTACAACCCGAGGGAAGCTCCAACTCCCCAATTCTCTGGCTACAACCCCCTAGTTTATCAGGCTACAACATGAGGGAAGCTCCAACTCCCCAATTCTTTTGCTACAACTAGAAGGAGGGTAAAACCCCCTATGTTCTCTGGCTACAAACAGGAGGTGGCTACAAACACTTTTCCTTGCCCCGTCCAACTGCCTTGACGTAGAAGTAGAATGATGGAACCATTGTCACACTATCACTATGAGATATACTATTGTAAACATGTACCAATCAACTTGTAATCAACCTGTAACAACCTATACCAATAAATTGTTCCAACATGTACCATACATCAACCTGTACCATAAAAAAATGCATCAACCATGCACCAAACCTGTACAAATAACATGTCACAATAACCTATCCAAACAACCTGTAATCAACCTGTACCATAAACAAGTGCATCAACCATGCACCAACCTGTACCTCAATCTGTACCATCAATGAGTGCATCAACCATGCACCAAATATGTACCAATCATGCATCAAATACACACAAACTATGATTCATCAAGATGTACCAACATCATCAACTACACACCTCATGTATGTGCCAACTCATCAACTACTTGTCTCAACCATGTACCCAACATGTACCTCAACCAAAATTCTTCATCAATTTCATCATCCAAATCTGATTTGTAACTCTGTAATAGACCTGGTGTATATGATCACATACCTGCAAACCTTTCTTAACTTTAACAACAAGAGACTAGAATTTTCATCAAACTTTACTTTAGTCTCACATGACTAATTATGGATTAGTCAACAACCCTAACTTAAAATAATCATAACTATGTACTTGTAATGAATAAAGATATGAAAATAGTACACAATGTTCTTCAGTGTCTTTTATGCAATTCTTATAGGTTTCACTGCTTGGAACCTCTCAGAAAAAGAGTTATAGCAAAAATGACATACCTTGTTGAATTCTAGCTTATTCTAGAGAGAGAACTTGTAGAGTGTTCCCCACACAGAATATTTGTTGTGTGGATCAGAAAATGGTACATAGAATACTAAAGAATGTACTCTAACCAATACATTTGGTCTTATTGAATTTGGACCTGTTAGGAATAATTTATGGCATTTTTACCCGAAATACCTGTTTTAGACTAGTTTCGGGACTAGCCACAAACCCTATTTTCTAGGGAGTGTAACTCCAAAAATACAAGCAGAAATGGTGAGATGACCTGTAAATAACATACCTTAGAAAACATCATCAAAATAATTTATCCTCCCTTGAATTTCGGCCTTCTTTACTTCACCTTCCCTCTGAAATTCAACTTAGATATCCTTTGGTTACCTTAGTCACTTGTATATATTCAATATTCTCAAGTGTGATTAAAAATGAGAGATCCTTGCTGATTATTTATACTTTCATGTAGCTTCCTCAAGGGGTTACCTTCTAACCATCTTAACCCAGTTTCCTTATTTTAGGGCTAACCCACTTCTAACCACTTGTCGACTTCGTAATTTCTCCATTATCTTTGTTATTTAAATAATTTCTTTTCTATCCACTTTGACTTGTAGTACACTCATCACTTCACTTTATTATTTAAATTACCTTCTAACCATATTAACCCACTTTCCTTATTTTAGGGCTAACCCACTTCTAACCACTTGTCCACTTAGTAATTTCTACATTAAATTTATTATATAAATAATTTCTTTGTATCCATTTTGAGTTATAGTACACTCATCACTTCAATTTATTATTTAAATAATTTCTTCTTTGCAACCACTTTGACTACTTTGACCTTTTGGGGCTTCTAGATGATTCATGAGGGTTCTCCAACTTCACATGGCCATAACTCTCTAACCGTGAGGAGTTATGTGACGTTCCACATACCACCGAAAATGACATGACATGTACTATCCATCTAGAATAGTCTTACCTGCAAATATATCAAAACTCATAACATTATCCATCAAACAAACTTGGGTCCATTACCCAAAACGTTGTGCTACCGGAATTCTCTACCGTACTTTTTTCAAGGGTTGAAATCAATGAAAACTAACCCAATTAATAAAAAATTATTAACACACACATAGAGCTATACAGTTATTTTTCACATAATCACCTGATGTGCATCATCTAGAGATTAGCAGTCTGAAACACTAAATTATACCACTTTTCCCCTGAGTTTTCACTCCCTTTTTTCATAGTCATTGGTTGTCCCTTTACAGTCTATGACCAAAATTTAACGTCTCTCCTTGACCTCTTTCAAAGTGTGACCAATCGCTTCCTGCAAGAATGTTGGGCGCAATCAGGTCTATTACTCCCTATTTACGATTAGTTTTCATGAGATGAGATTAAACCTCATATTTTCCGTGGTTCAAACTCAAGAAGCTTGTTATCTTGGGAATCTAGATCCTATCTAGATTAACCTTTGATATTATCTCTATTATCCTATATATTGAGGCTTTCTCGTGGGAAAAGGGAGGGAGAAAGGAGAAAGAAAACTTACACTGGTGGTTTTATTACAGATCTTGGGAAAGGAACATGGGAAAGGACGACGTCAACTTCATTAATTGTAAGTTGTAAACCATTTTTCCATTAGTATAAGATGTAAAAGATTTTCCTCCTTACTTGATTGTATGTAATTGTTATAATCTTTGTAGGGAATTGATATTCTTATGTTATGTCACTAGATTTATTATCCATTTATACATGATTCATTTGATCTTGTGAAAGGTTTATTTGTGTCTCTATGTGTGCAGATCCATGTTTGTAAGAACGAAGGGCATCTTTGAGAAAGCTAAAAACTAAGAATCATGGAGGGAAAACCGTCATATAACTGGGCAAATCTTTCATTCCATCAACTCATAGATTATTTTAGTGTATAATTTAGATTTAGGAGAATCTATTGCTTGCATATCTATTATGTCTTAGGTCTAGGAAGAGCCTAAGGGAGGTAAATCTTGCAGGGTTCATTTAATCTACAAAATATTGGAAACTTTGTTGGGGAAGTCATAAAAGCCATTTTTTGAAGAGGCATCCTTCAAACAATTCCCAAATCTGTCTATGCCCTTTCTTCCACCCCTTTAGATATTTCTCAGATCTATCCCAACAATCAGTGTTGCACCATTTTTCAAAATCATTTTGAAATCTTTCCTTTGGTGTGCCATTTTGTTTATTTGATTAAAATCACTTTTTTGTTTTTGCAGGTACAATTTAGATCATTTAATCTCACTCCCCCAGACTTTTAGTGCTAATGGTACTTTTGTGAAGATAGTTCATTTTCTTTTAAAAATTTGTCGGGTTTTACTTTAGATTTTCTTCCATTGTTTAAACAAAGCCAACTCTCCTTCTTTGTGTCTCATCTTAGAGTGCAATATTTTTTCAAGTTATTTGAAAACTTTGTTTTACCATTGAAAGCTTGAGTTTTATGCATTGAAGACATATTTGTGGTTGAATATTTCATTCCTTGGGTGCTTGTTTTCTCCACCTTCATTTTATTTTGAGTTATTTTCAAGGTTTCATTGAATACTTTCATATTGATTAAAAGAAAAAGAAAAATAAGTGTCTCTTTTGAGTTTTCATGTGATCTGAAAAGAAGAAAACAGAAAAAAGTCTTCCTACTTTCATAGTTGGAGTGTCTTGTTACATAGTTGAAAGAGATTGTTTTTGTTTTGGATTTCGTGAACATTAAGTTGATAGTTTGGCATTTCAGAAAATTCCCATTTGAAAAAGAAAAGTAAAATTTGCATGTTTTTGGGTGTTTATTTCCAGTAAGAATAAAAATATATCTTCTCCTTTCTATAGATAGAATTCATTGAAAGAAAAATATTTGCATCCCATTCTTTCTGCATGATTTTGGAGTCGAGTCGTCATATCATTATTTTCATCTTCGTACACCCTTCTGAGTAAAAACAACTATTAAAATCAACCAACGCGCTAATAAAATAAACTAGACATTTTTATTTTTATTACACCAACAATAGCTTGGAGCTAGAGTCTTTGGACTAGGGAAAGTGAGTAAATTTTCCAAGACTACTACACAAGACTGTAGAACACTAAAGAGGGACAAAATCAAACTATTGTATAGGCATATCCAAGAACCCCCTCTAACAAAGGGGCTAAGCATGAGGTCATGGGAAGAAGAGAAGTGGAGATTACCCCTCCAAATATTGACCAATTGTAGTGGAAATAACATATATTGGGGGTTTTTCTTAAGTCTTACTGGTTCATTTGGTATCAGTTCTTCATGAATCTTGAATCCGTTCGAGATCCTCAGGAGTATTATCAGGCCACTTGCCTTCAATCCTATGGACAATATTTTTACTTTGTTATCCTACCCATATGTTCGGTCTCGACTGTTGATTGTACCCACCCAAAGGATGACTGCAAGTTGGTAACCATAGTGACCTTTCCTAGGTATTTATAAAGGTGACTGTGGGGGGGTTCCCACGGTACTTGCGCTAGATGACATACCACACTTTCAATACCCTTGGAGGGTGATCCTATGAAGCAAGGGTTTCTTGCACCGAGAAGGGTTGTTACGTGGAGGTTGGGGTAATTGCTTCTCATATCTTCGACGATGGCTTGAAATCCCATCTTCGGAAGCTCCTTCTATCTATTGTTGTTTGGTTGGTTACTTGTAGATTTTTTTTTAGGGATTTTTTCTTTCGACATCCGTAGTTGGAATTAGGGATTTTTATTTCTATTATACTTTCATCGTGGTCGAAAAAGGTCTCTAAATATCTCAGAGAATGCAAGGGTGTTACGAGGAAAATCTCTCTATGGCATGGGGTAAACCACAACAGATGGAAATGACTACAAAAATCAACTCCAATCTCAAGTACACTATATAAACAAATATTATAACAAGACAAGATAAAGAGCCTACCTCATCCAGATGTTCGATGAAGTCCATCGTTTAACACTTGACTCAAAGAAATACACCTGCAACTTGTCCTCAACAACCAAGAAACAAAAGCATATGGTGATAATATATAAAATTAGCACATTCAATAGTATAATCCATCAATATTCATAAAAAAAATGCCCATGGAATAACAATTCAAATATTTGCAAGACATTAATTGGATGAGAAAAGAGTATTTCTATTAAAATGTAATCAACATAAGTGAATGAATTACAAACTTTTGTGTCACCACGGTTCAGAACTGAGAAAATAAGTCCCTTTCAGCTGCACCTCCACCACTTCAGTCCTCCACCAAAGGCAATCTCATATATGAGAGACAATGAGGTTCTCAATCAAGTAGGGAAGAGTTTGTAGGATGAACAATGTGTTCAGACTTAAAAGGATAAAGGGATGCAAACTCAATATGAAGTGAATAATTTCTCCAGAGTAATTTTTCTCTCAAATTTGAATTCTTCTCCTCTTTTCCATTACTTGGATATGGCCCATTTGTAACCTTAAAATGGAACTGAAGGGTTGAGTTGGAACATTTCCAATATATGGAAGGTCAAGGATCATGGATCTCGTGACGTGACATGGAAACCCGACACCATTTTTTAATTTTGGGCATAAAACCTAATGTACACATTTTGTAATGGTGCAACCTGGGTATATGCATGTTGTATAATAGTTAGGGCATGTATATGTGAAAAAATATTATTTTTAGCTCTAGGAACTGCAAAAAGGGACTTCAAGTCTGCATAGGGAAATGGAAAAAGGCCTTCTGACCAAATTTGCATAGGGTGAGCCAAATCTTGCTATAATAGATGCCCCCTAATGTGTGAGGTCAGAGGAGTATTTGCGATGGTTGAAATACATTATAATACCCAGAAGTGGAGTAATGAAGATCTGGCTGGATGAACTAGTTTCTCATGAGAATATCACAATCTGTACTAACTTTGCGCACATGGCTTCCAATTTGAATTACATTGCAGATCCATGTGAAAATATACTAAACATTTGTTCATGGCCATGAATAAGCAATACAAAGGTGGATACATGCCAAAGGTTGTCATAATCACGAACAAGGCCTAGTAAAACCAGTCTCAAAATCAATCTGAAGATATTTGTATACAAGTAAAATCTGATCTCCCATGATCACTGAAGTCACATCGGTATTGGTCCAATGAAATATAGCAGCATCTCAGGAAAACTATGACTATGAAATAATGTATTCAAGTCTTCTACATGATCCGCCAAAGGTGCAAGTCTACATTGTGTGAATAAAGGATTTGAAGTAGAACACAATGAGACTTTGTTTGATTACCAATCATTAAGGTATATCATTAACAAACAAGAGACAACCTATTGATAATGAAAGTAGGTATCAAGACACCAAGTACATTCTTACAAGTGTGAATAAAGGTGTCGAGTTTGAACACTTGAAGAATCCATCGATCAGGAGACATTGATGTATTCCCAACTATTGATGGTGGGAGAACCTTCCACTAATGACTGCAAGCCTCTAGGTACCCATAGGACTCTAGGTCTCGTTTCCAGAATAGATGGGCTGAAGTTGATGGAAGGAGACCCATTTAAAGGAGAAAATTAAGGCATCTCTCATCATTCAACATGAGGTACAAAGAAGGAAATTAACAATTTGGAGGAAATTGTATGAAGAATGTGTTCATGAACCAATGATCTTGTGTGTCTTTCGTGTGTGCCAGATGCAAGCGGTACACGAAAAAGACCCTATGAATATCAACCAATATGGAAAACTGACGACAAAGGAAAGGAAACCACCAATA
The DNA here is from genome assembly GCA_000966675.3 of Picea glauca. Lineage (NCBI taxonomy): Eukaryota > Viridiplantae > Streptophyta > Pinopsida > Pinales > Pinaceae > Picea > Picea glauca. The sequence goes on from JZKD02S2344639.1 coordinate 16,059, forward strand.
AGGATAATGGCATCCAAGACACTGCATGAATCCCAATGTGTGAATAGATTTCTTGTCGTCGAACACAAGGGAAACCCCCCAGTTAGTGACCAATGATGAAATGTTGACTGTTGGGTTCAAGGTTACCTACCAATGATGAAACTAGGACCAGGGTGCATGATAAGAATATAGCTTCATGTAATGCTGAGACACAATGAGGGTATGGCCGACATGCAAAGTCAAGAGTTCTGAGGAATGGTCGATACAGGTTGATAGACATCCTTTGAACAAGAGAATGAGACATATGGAAGACTCTGGTAGCATAGACTCAATGATGAAACTTTGTGATGCAGGAGGCACCAATCAAACCCTCCATAGGGACTGGAAGAGTAACCAGTCGGGGGAGTAAACTCTAAGTAATGAGCTCATCTTCCTAAGGTCATGATAAAATTAAAATTTTGATGACAAGTGGAATCAAAAGTTTTGTTTTATGTTCAAAGGCGACATGACTGCAGCCAATACAAGATAATATTCTTTTCCCTCCCGTCTTTTTTTGTTTTTTCATAGTCAAATAAATGTTATGATACAAAGGAGGAAACGAGTTTCACAAGTAAGCAACTAGTTCCAGCAGTGGAACATACCTATGCTCAATGCAAGGAGGTGCATGCATGATATGGACACTCAGGGGAATGTTTCCTCTTGGGGTATAGGGTGTCAAGATGCAAAGGATATAAACAAGTCTCTGCTTGGTTGATGATGCAAACTATTGAGGTGATAGGCTTATAATGCAAAAGAGAGAACTGACAATAGGCTCAATATTGCAAGCAAGAGAATGAGATGCAATTACAACTTAACACCAAAAAATATCATTTTTCGTAATATTAGTCTACTTGGTTTGAAAAAGGGGTAAACTTACACCAAATAGACATCCTTTGGAATCCAATTTTCGAGTGTGAAAGAGACAAGTTCACTCGATAATCTTTTCGCTTTTTGAGAGAGTCAGAAAAGAGCTTAAACTAGACTCTTTGGGAGTCCCACGAGGTATAGGTCAGCATGCCTATGAGTAAGAAATGAGGTTCAAACGTAAAGTCATGTATTAGCTATAAGGGACTCACAATCCTACAGACAAAAATCTTTGCATGTGCACCGGATGGCGTAGAGGATCTAACTAGGGCACCCATGTTTGGTAAGTCTCTACCATTCAAGTAATGACACTTCTAGTTGCAGAAAGAAGGTTTTGTGTCACTACTAAATAGGTTCGTACCTAAGGCACATGAGTTGCAGTCATAGGATGATGCAAATGTGCACAATGGATTGTTGACCTATCCTACATGTTGGTTGAAAAATACCTGTCCAAAGTTATGAACGAGTGACATGGTGCTAAAAACCGTAAGAATCTGTGGATAAAACCACCAAAACCAAATCCCTCCACTAAAATCTATGCAAAGTGGGTAAATATTTTCTATAAATAGTAAAAACAAAAAACTAATTTTACTATACCATTTTTATTTTTTACCCAAATAGTGCATTTTGGACCAAATTGCCCCTGAATTTCAACTACTGATTGCGGGAGCCACGAGTGACAGAATCAACAACCGTCTAGACCAGGCAATTCATCTTGCCCCTCTCTTTATTTATAGTGTATTAAAATTTTCAATTATGTCTCCCTTTTTTAGCATTTTAAGGCACAACTTAATAACTAGGGTATATGCGGGCTATAGATCATTGGGTCGTGTATATGCATACCTATACGTGATTTTTTTCAAAACAACTAGTGTATAAGCATCCCTATACGTGACTGTGTAAACTTTAGCTCACATACAAGTCTGTGGATATAGTTTTTAAAATGTTACTAACTCAAAAAATGGTTTGAATATTGCAGGATGGTACTAGAGTGGAGAGAAAGAGAGCATGAAGAGGTGGGTGTTATAGTGGAGAGAGATCCAGGGGCCTAGATGGCCTTAAAAATATGTGGGATATATAAGTTTTGGTCTCTCAAAGGTACAAGGGCTCAAGTGAGACTTCTCCAGATGCTAGTGAACTACTGGGATCCAAATACGAAAACCTTCAACCTTGATGGAAAACCATTAAGGATTGAAGTTAAGGACATATACTTCTTGACCAGATTGTCGCTTTGGGGTGAGGTGGTCAACCTCAGAGCTCGGGGAGCTGGGAGTGGCATGAATATAGAGGACTACATACCCACCCATTGCATTGCAAGGACCGAGAAGGTAGGGATCCAACTCTCGATTAGAGCGATCAACAATCTAAGTCTCGAAATTGTTTTCCTAGTGTTGACACGGATCACAGGGTCAACCTCTTTGCACCAGGAATCAAGGCCACTTATGTTCTATTTAGAGGAGTGCTTGCAACCCATGGTTTATGAATGGTGCACCTCACTACTGGCCAACATGAAGAGCTAGCTGACTGACTACAAAATGGGTAGAAAGAGGAACTTCGGGTTCACATATATCCTGTGTAGTTTTTTCTTCGAGCAGGTTCCAGGCTTGGTCCCTAGAGTTGATATTGTTTCACATGTACCTCATGATATAGCCATGGCATGGTGGACCAAAGTGATGAGGCAGCAAGGAAGTGGTAGGGTTCCAACACCCTACAATGACGAGTTTTTCTTCTCGTTGAGTCGGTAGGTGATGGATCTGGAGGACTACCCTTATGTAGGGATTAACTTCAGAGGAGATATGGACATGTCGTTACCACCAGGTTCCACCTACGAAGACATAGGTATGAAAAAGTTTTTGAATATTTCATTTTTTTGTATTTTTCTATAAGAAAACAAAAATATTTTTGTATGATTTCAAGTACTAACTAAACATGTATGTGACATAGACGTGGGTCCAAGAAAAGCGGATGGAATTCCACGACACTGGTGTAGGTGCTGGGGAGATGAGTCAGCGGGAGGGGATGTTGATAGAGTGATTCAAAATGTATAGGGAAACCTGTCTCTTTTGATGCAAAGGATTCACATGGTTCAAGTAGAGGATTTGTTGGAGGTGATGCAACAACAGGTGGTAGGTGTGCCCCGTTCTTGTGTACGACTCTTTCGGCATCTTGCAAACACCATAGTATTCTATCATGACACACATCATATGCCATAGGCATAGATGTCGTGATTATTGTATGATCGACCGTATATGCATTTTGAGGGTGTGAGCCCCAATTTTTTACTATAACACCATATTTTTTGGAGAGATAAAATATATTAAAACATTGATCTTCGACTTTACTTATATTACAATGTGCACATTGATGAAAGTGTTTTCTTTTTTTTAGTTATGTGACAAATTCTAATCTTAAACAAAATTAGCATATGCATCGAATACATAATTAGAACTTCTAGGTATGTGATGATAAGTAATAAAATAAAAATGTTGTTCCAAAAGTCATACCCATAAGAATTGTCGGAGTAGAGTAGGGCCTCGCGCAAGGTAACTTCCATTCAACTAACATACTACTATTTGGGAGTCCAGGCGAAATTTTAAAGAGTGAATACCATGTGAAATGTCATCGCATAAAATTTCTATAGCAATGATATATTTGGCCACATTATTCATTGATGGCCTTAGGAAAACACCACCTGAAGACACCAGTAGACCCTCGAGTGAGTAAACAACCCAAGCGATGAAATCCAAGTTCTGTGTATGATGATTGGCCCCGTCTGTGAATCCTAAGTAGACCGAATATTTCATTGAAATCTGCCAACCAAGGGAAAACTCGATAAGCAAGCTAAAGATAAGAAAGAGGAAAAAAATATATACACTAAAATACATTAGTATACAAAGAATTACACCTAATATTGGGGCTCAATCATAATATCTTTTCAAGTAGATCCCATTCTTGGGCTCATCCAACATATTCCCTTCATAATATTCTAATTCATAGGCTCCTTTTTCTAAGACACGTCACACGATATAGGGATCGTGCCACATGCGTTTGAAATTTCCTATCCCCAGTAGTTCTTTGGATTGGTCGTACAAAAGGACAAAGTCACCCTCAACGTACTGTTGAGGACAGACATATTTATCATATTGGACCTTGACACATCATTTATCCGCTTCAATAGTCGTGGAGGTGTCTCGATGCTACTCATCTAGACTATCTAGGTGTATAAGGCATTGTTTGAGATCGAAAGTGTTAGGTAGGAGCGCAACTACCAATATAAGAGAAGGGATTTCACATTCAATAGGTAGGATCGACTCCACACCGTGCACTAATTGGAAAGGAGAAAAACTAGTGGAAGTATTAACCGAGGTTTGGTATGCCCAAAGTGTTGGGTAAAGCATGATATGCTAGTAAGATTTTCTCTGGCTGACAGGTTTCTGCAAAATGGTGTTGAGAGAATTTTTCATGACCTCTAATTGTCCATTTTACTAGGGGTATTAATGGGAAGAATGACCATGTTTAAACCCCAGTTTCAATGCTAATTTTTTCATCATTTCATTCTGAAAGTGATTACCATGATCAGTGAAAATATCACTCGGGATTCCAAACTTGGATATAATTTGATTGAAAACAAAGAAAGAAATATTATTACCATCAGATTTAACTGTAGGCATGGCCTCGGCCCACTTAGTAAAGTAGTCTATGACCACAATAATGTGTTGATTCCCCCAACCAAATTTGGGTTTCAATCCACAAAATCCACCCCCCACTTGGTGAAGGGACCGACGGTAATGACTGGATGGAGAGGGGCTGGGTGCGAGTGCATATTCTGAGTGAATACCTGGAAGGGGTGAAACTTCTTAACCGCTTCGACACAATATTTAAAAATAGATGGAAAAAAATAACCGTCTTGCAAAATTTTCTGGTTTGTCGCAAGCTCAGATAGATTACCACCACAAGCCCCACTGTGGAAGTCATTTAGAGCTGACTCAACTTCTTCGTGAGTCAAGAAACAATGCAAGATACTGTCTACTTCTCAGTGATACAGAGTGTCATCGATGATAAGGTAGTTCTTAGCTTGGTATGTTATACGCCATCGGTCATCTCTCAAGAGATGCCAAGGTAACTTCAAAGTTTGAAGATAGACAACAATATCTCCATACCAGGGGTCTGACGATGAGACAAGGAAAATGTGTTCATCCACAAATGAATCAACATGAATAACATCCTCATCTAATTGAGGGAAATCATATATAAACTATGCAAAAACTAGCAATTTCTTGGATTTCGCAGAAGCGAAATCAAGATCAAATTCTTGTAAAATGAAAATCCATTTATTGTATTTTCCACCTATGATACGCCTAGTAAGGACGTATTGAAATGGATTGAAATCGACAACCACAGTAATTTTTTAAATCAATATATAGTGTCGTAATATTTGAATTGCGTGAATGACAACCAAAGCTATCTTTTCAACAGGAGAATATTTGAGTTCAGGTCCTGTTATCACCATAAAAATTTTCAGATAGGATCCAAGTCTCAAAACTTTAGTGAGGAGCTACATGGCTATGGAAGCGCGATAGTTTGGAGGATAACGTAACATATGGCGGCATATGAATAAATATAGCAGAGGCACGAAAGGTGGGGCTTGGCAGATCGACGACCAAGACACATATTAGGTTGTGAAATAGCCCGGGATTTAATTATGTGAGAGTGAGTCGGGGAACATACCATGGTTTTGTTTCATGGATGCATGGCACCACTAGAGGTACATCAGGGAAAAAAGAGGTCTACCCAAAACCATTCTTTCCAATCCCCGATATCAAAAGTTGATGAGACCCGGTGGACCATAGATCATGGAGCAGCCCAGATCGACGACTGAGATACATATCGGGCATTGAAGTAGCGTGGAGGATACTTTTTTGAAGGTGGTCTGGGGAAAATACCATGGTTTCATTTCTTAGACGTGTGGCACCATAAGAATCACATCGGGGTGAAAAGAGTTCTACTCAAAACTGGTTTCTCCAATCCCTGATATCGAAAAACGCATATAAAAGGAGGGACCGGGGTCATTATTCTAAAATATTTCAAAGCACTTGAACATTTGAAAAGTGGTGCAAAACCTCCATTTGAAATCAAAGCTCAGCAGTGAACCATATTTGAGCACCCTCCACCGATTCATAGGTATTTCTCATCATGGCCACGAAACCTGTCATTTCATCCATAACAGAGCAAGACTTCGCCTTTAAAGAAGAAGCCCTAATTGACTGGGACTCCATTGTATTTGACACAAAATTAATAGTCTCACCCGTTTCTGTGTCCAAAGCCAATCTTCTAGACAATTTTGGAAAATAGATACTTTTTCTTAGAGCGACCCAAGCTTCCATTACCCCCTATGCCATAGAACTCATTTACCCTTTCCCAGAGTTCATAAGCTGGTGTGTCGAACAATATTTGCAGGAAGAAAAGGTCATTTTAAATAATTTAGGGTCAGAGGTATTATGTGAAGTAGATATTCTGTCAATTCGACACACCCTCAGTATACCAGAGTCTTCCCCCACAGTGTCAGAGTCCTTCGAGGAAGAGAAAATGATTACAGTCTACATAGAATTTCCCTCAGAAGTAGAAACCCTGTTTCTGCAAACCATTTTTAAACTTGAACACCATTCTGAGAGTTTGTCTTTTCCTATCAATGTAAGCATCATGATTATTGAGGTCCAGTGGGCTTGTTCCCTGCTTAGTCAAATTTTAGGATTGGATAACGACAAGTTTATAGTAAAAGTTGTTGGTTTTTATTCATATGAGATATGATCGATATAATATTACAATGATGAGTGTTCCATATATATGGAACATAAGGTGACCATCCATGAAAGGATGCGTCCCTTGAATAATCAATAACTATTTATTATTTTCATTTACTTATTATATACTATATTTAATAATCAATAATAATTATATTATTAATTATTATCTTTAGAGAATGTCTTCCCAATGTTGTCCAAACATCAACACTCCCTCTCAATGAG
>JZKD02S2344639.1:63292-82495 GCA_000966675.3 Picea glauca
AGAAACATGTATATAGCAAGACACCTGGGGCAATTTATCCGTCCAAATAAGACTTAATGAACCAGTATGTTTGTGAAGGGAAGTATGGCTAATAGTGAAATAAGAGACCTGTTTCCCGAGGTAGAGAGGATCTCCTAGCATAAGGATTCCCTGCTCTCGGTCATGGATGTGGAAAGAAAGACGTTTAATATAGAAATAGTAGATGATGATAAAGTGTCTGAAATCAATATGCATTATGAAAATATTGGTGCCCCAGACAAAATAAAGTTTCACAGGAATTCCAGTGACATGCTATATTCATAATACTTGAGTTTGAGTTTGAGAGTTTCAAGATTGACAACACATGCACTCAAATTAGATGGACAATTGAAACAGGAAAAAGCATCCAACAGATCTTGGAAAACACAGGTCAAAACATTGGAATCTGAAGGTCCTCAAGGGATAAAGGCTTCTTTAGATGAGAAAGAGAAGATGATCCAAATTCTAAAGAAGAAGCTAAAGATGCCCTCCACTGAACATCCATAGACAATAGAGATAGCTTCTTTAGAGAGAGAAAATGAGACATTCAAATAAGAAGCACTGAATTACAAGGCTAAAGTGTTGCAACTAGAAAAAGAGAAATAAAATTGGTTACAAGGGCAGGTAGTGACATCATATATGGTTGTTATTATACCTTCAAATGAGGACGCTGGATCAAGCATTGATGGATTGGTTCAAGCTATGTCCCAAGTAAGTTTACAGACAAGGGAAATCAAGAGCCTCAAAGAGGTCATAGAAAAGATAAAACAAGAAATGAAAATAAAAGAATAAAAGATGGCTCAAATCCAAAGAGAGAATCAAGATTTGCAGGAGAGAGTAAACAAGATGAAAATGAGGTTAAAAGGAAAAACACTGTTACAAGGAGATAAACATGTGATCTAGGATACTATTGCTGCAAAGGCTACTAAGTTCAGGGTTTATTTGAATTTTATAAATGACAAAGACAGTGTGGCTACCACGAACTATTGTTAATGAAACATTAGTCAAGAAACCCTCAGAATGGGCCCAGAATGCTATTGATTTTCTGAATTTTTTGCCCACTGTCAATCTTCAGACTATTGGGGTAAAGGATAGAACTGCGTCGATCATCTAGGCTAGGAAGATCATCGCTAAGAACAACTTGCTTAAATCAGTTCAAAACAAAGTTATGAAAATGGAGCACAGTTTACAGGAGTTCAGGGATACATTTGAACAATTGTTTATCAAGGGCCTCCCACCATTTTGGGATGGAAAAGGTAATTTATACAATCAAGAAGACTACAATTCTCTCCTCATTTAGTGTAGAATGGATCATTCCAAATTTGAAGCTATGGAGGATAGTCTGAAAGGCCCAAGTTTGGTAGATTATTTGCCTGCGGACTTTGAGATTTTGAATCAATTTAAAAAGTGAAGATTGGGTTGTCGACTATGTCCTACGTCACGTGCATTGACCTCGATATTTTAATAAAGGAGATGATAGATTACGAGATCCATTCTAACTCAAAGTGGAAGGAAATCGTGCCGCTGGGCAAGATGAATGCAACTTTCCTGGCACAGTAAGTAACCTCCAGGTGTCACCAAACTAGCAAGTTCAACAAAAGATCAGGGAAAGACAGATGTCGTAAAGGAAGCTGATAAGTCCGATAAATCCATCCCTATTTTTGAAATATCCTTTTGTTTAATCATTGTAAATCGGTTCATATACCGAGATTGTTAGTTGAAATTATTATAATCAGTTTTAGAAGCTAAAACGTTTCAGTTTCAACCATTGTAATCGAATTGTATAAATACTGGGATATTTGAATGAATTAATGTTGGTAGAAGTGCAAGGGCACCTTTTTGGTTGTTTCGAACTCTATTGTAACTTTCTGAAGCTGAATTGAATATACATGTTGAATCTTTTGAAGTCTCTATAAAAAAATTCTAAAGGCGGTGATATGAGTTTTGTCCTCTCTCATCGTATGTATTTCCTGTGATTATTTATTTTCATTTGCACTATCTTCTATTTAAATTGGATATTTAAAGGCCCAGAATTCATCTTGTGATGCTCTTGGCTTAAGCAATTTAAACTATGTAATTTTATTCTTAACAAATTCAAAATTTATTTCAGTAATGCTATGATGCAGTTACTTTTTTTCCCTATCTTCCTACACTCTACTTAAATTCAAGTATAACTTAGATTCATTGCCTCATTTAGCCTTTATCCTCTAGATATTTATACCAGATGATCATTGTTTTCATTCACTTTCAATATTTTGACTCCATAGCCCTAAGTGTTCCTCCTCTTCATTTCCAACAACTTTATTAAAAACCCCCAAAACAAACCAAATCTAGCCACCGATTTCAAAAAAAATATCAAGTGACACGAGAGGGCCCTCTCTAATTTGAGCAGGCTAGTGCCTCATCTCTAAAGCTAGTTGAAACAATTACCTCTATCGTTTTTCTATCAGCCAGACAAAATTTACAGAGTGCTAACAAGTCTGACTAATTTTTGACTAAGATAGTAAATGACGTGCTCATGGGGCTCGTCATCCTCCTGAACCAACACCATACCAAGCGTCTCTTCAGACATGGAGATATAAAGCAATTTATCTCTATCATAGTATGGAGACTTCAGTAGAGGCGTCGATACCAAGGCTTTCTTCAAAGCATCAAAGGATTCCTGGTCTCGCTCATCCCAGATAAAAGGAGTGTCCTTCTTTAAAATATGCATGAAACCCTTAGTAATATTGGCATAGTTCACTATAAACCATTGTAAAAAGTTATCTTTACCTTGTAAACATTGAAGTTGGTGAATAGGGAACGGGGGATGCAATCGAAGTATTTCCTCAACCTTTAATGGACCCACCATGATCCAAGTCTCAGAGACTAAAAATCCTAGAAGTCGAACTGACCTAACACAAAAGATGCATTTATGAGAGTTCAAATGGATGCGGTAATGGAAACATATTTCAAAAACTAGTTGAAGGTGTGTAGGGTTATCTACTCTCTTATGGGAGTGAGCAACAAAATCGTTGAGATAGGCTTCGACAATATGCTTGAGATCATGAAATACAAAGTTCATAGCTCGTTGGAAGTTTGCTCTGACATTCTTAAGGTTGAAAGGCATCTTTCAGTATGAGAAATTACCCTAAGGAAAAATAAATGTCATCTTATGTTGGTCCTTGGGCTTAATCTTAATTTGGTTATATCCTGAAAATCCATCCATAAAAGAAAAAATTGTGCTTCCCACACACTCATCGAGAATATGATCAATGAAGGGTGTCGACAAGTTGTCTTTGGGATGGGCCTTATTCAGGTCACAGAAATACATGCATAGATGGATGGTTCCTTGCTTTTATTGATAGGAACGAGATTGGATACCCATTCATTCAAGGGAACTGGGTAGATAAATCAAGAATTAAGCAGTTTTTCTACCTTTGCCTTAATAGCAAGGGCCTTCCTAGGTTTGAAAGCTCTAAGTGGTTGTCGAACAGGTTTAGCATTCGGGTAGTTTTTAATCTCATGTTCGACAATTAAAGGGTTGATTCCTGAAATATCTTCATATGACCAAGAAAATACATCACAAAATCCTTTGAAGAGCTTGGTGTAGATCAAAATTTCTTCCGGTGAACAATCTGCTCTGATGTATACATTTTCAATCTTATCAGTAATACGAGAGATATTGATCATGGCGGTAGGAGAGATACTCGCCATGTTTCCTTTGACATAAATTTCATGTAAATCAAGTGGAACTACGATGTGACTGACTATCTCAGTCAAGGTAGATCTAAAATCATCTTGTTTGATTTTAGCAAGCTCTCAGAGAAAATAAGAGCAATGGTGCATATCATCCTATGGCCTGTCAGAACCATTCATGGCCTCTACGATTTATTCATCCAAGGGTAAAGTTTCATCGAGGAAGTCACGTGAACAAGATAATGAAGTGGCCCATATGATCTCGATAATAGGATCCTCCTCGCCCGTCTGCGAGCTACAAAAATCTGGATCGGCGGAAGAGTCAAGAACGGCCTGATATGCTATATCTGCTGTTAATAGTGGCATAGCCATTATGGTATGTGACTGACCTTCACAAGACACAGTCAAGGAAGGTAGGGTCCAAGGATAGTTAAAATATGAAGTGCGGAAAGGAGAGGACCTCATTGATGAAGCAGACCTATTGGGCATGGCATAGATATAATGAAACAGTTCCATGAAGCTGAAGGTACCCATAAGGGATGAATACATTATGACACCAATATTCTCAGTTGTCGGCTGATAATTGTTGATTGTGGGGATCGACAGTCCAACCAATGCATTCGGGATAACATACGCAAAGAATAACTGGTCGATTGTCACGATCTTCCCATCGTGAGGAAAACAAAGAGTATGTAAGACAAATTATACGATTGCAGTCATAGCATAAGTCCAATTGAGTCCTAGTAATAGGTTATAATCTAGGGGCGCATCAACCACCTCGACATCCACCTTCACCATATTCCCACCTAACTGGACTGGGAAGGCCGAAAGAATACCATGAGGGAAGAAAGAATGACCGTCAAAATCAGTCAACATGGTTAGAGATTGAGAGAGGGTCGAAGAGTCGATGGATTTCCAACAGACCAGGGACATCACACATGTTGCAATGCCTTCATCAACAACAATAAGTTTGATGGTATACTTTGAGTAACCCATGTGGATTTGGAATTCCACATGGTAAGGCAAGCGAGACTTCACATATGTGACATCAAACTTAATAACTTTAGAGCCAGAGGGATATGTAGATCCTAACATAGATAACAAGGCATTCCTCTATGAAGGACACATCTGGAGTACCCCCAGAGTCGACATCACACAAGGTGTTTGACCCATATCCTAAATAATAGAGTAATTCTTGGTGGCTCTAGCATTAGGATTGTGCGTAGAGAACTTGAGTACTCCTTTTGGAATACAAGGTGGGGGTTTATTTTTTTGATCTGTAAAGGCATCTCCGAAGGAGGAGGAGACTCTAGACTAGGTATAGTCTATGAAGAATTTTAATCGCGAGAACGAGTGGCTACATTAACCTCAGACTTAACCATATTTATGCATAGACGGTCACTGTCTTGCATTGGTGGGTTTTTACTCCCACTCACCGCATTTCTGGCATTCAAGGAGCTCATGGCCATGTGTTGATTATGTGGGAAAGGATTATTCAACACAATGGGCGATAGAGATCAAATCCTCGCAGATTCCACACGTTTGGGGGCACAAGTGGGTAAGGCGATCATTTGTACAAAGCTTGTGAGGAAAATTGACCTTCCGCCTTTCTTTATTTCCCTCACCAACATTATTATTCGACTTCTCATTATTAATTTTGTCCTTGGGTTTATTGCTATTCTTCCCACCCTTATGATTGTTACCCCATCCTTTCTTTTTATTTCGTCCTGGCTGATGGTTACCATTTGAGTTGGTCAATGATTTTAGAGAATGTACATCCTATGAATAAGTGGGAGTGGAGGATGCAAACGAAGTTGGCCCTCCTACACATTGGTTTAGAGACAACTCTTTCAACTGGCTTGCACCAAGTTTGTAGATTTCACATTGGCAGAGCCTACAATTCCATCGGCATGAGGCCCAGGATTTTTTCTAGGGTCATAGTTGGACCTTGATGCGTCTGGAAGAATCTCGTATAACATCCTAGACTGAGAATATATAAGATCTAAGTGTTGGGCCTTAAAAATCGCTTCTTCCTCAGATGTAACCCCAGATATAGAAACATCCTTCGAAATATATGGTTGTAGATACTTAAGGAATCACTTTAGAAGGAATTTTGGAGGTATGTAAGCCTTGATCAACTTATTCTGTATACGCCACTCTTGGATGTGATCCGAGATATGGATGGCTTTGTCTTGACGGAAGGCCGAAAAAATTTCTATGCCAACATCATAACGAACTAATAATTGGAAGTGGTTGAGGAAGACTAAAACCATCTAATTAAAATTTGCATAGGTCCCCCATAGTAGCTCTATATACCCCTATGGGTGCATTGAAAGAATCTTAAATGAATAGAATCATCGTTAAGGGAATTTGAAGAGCACCAAAGATGAAACGTAGTGACGTCATCACCAGGATCCTCACTAGTATTTCCTTTGAATTTTAGAATATCCAAAGGAGTCTTGGTGGGGACGGGGGGGCATGTTGGATCATGACGCACAAGGTCATCCATTAATCTAGACAGGTCTAGCAGATTCAGCATGGCCAGGAAAGGGATACGGGGTTACGACATCTGGCCCCAACCTCTCGAGAAAGATTGTTGTTGGAGAATCACAACCCATCCAAGGTTCTGGCATGTACCATGACCCTATCCGGGATTGTAAGACCCTCCTCCAAAATGATTCATGAAGGGTTGGTTGGGAACCATTCCAGTAGGAATGTTATGATGAGGCTTGTAAAAATTTCCCCCAGCCAGAGTAGTTGCAGGTTGAGGGTTTCCCAAGGTATGAAACTGAGCTCCTCTGGGTGTGAATCCAAAGGATAGAGGTGGATTTGTCATGCTAAAAGTGTTGGTCGGAATCAGTGCAGAGGAGGTAGGTGTAAAGGATGGACCATAAGCAACATCTTTTCCACCAGGTTGACTCTCCATCTAGAAGCATTAGGACCAAGATTAGACCTGGGGTGAAAAAGAGGAAGGCATCCAACTGTAGGAGTCATTTTTGGGATATGAGCATTTCCAAAATAAAATGGAGTATGTGAAGGATCCATGCCCCAAAGTCAAATACTATTATTCGGATTAGATGTTGGGATGGAGGATGAAAATTGCAATGTGAAATTCGAAATACCATAAGAAAAAGGGCTAGAGGTAGTAGGGATGGACTAAATATTGTATCTCGGCGAGTGACAAAGAGACCCAAAAGGGTTCGTGGCTATAGGTTGAGTATTCACTATAGGACGGATATGAGTGATGATATGAACCTCTGGCACTACAACCATTTTGGTTGAAGGCGTCGAAGGAGTATCGTTAACTATAGTGGGTATGGGAGTTGAAGGACTCCTATTATCTTTCTGACTTGATTCAGTACTCATCCTTGTATGATCACAAGTATGGTAAGTGGAGGTGTGTATACCATGTTTGATAACTTTATGCCTTTTAGAGGGAAAAGACTCAAGATGCAGTGGTAATCATAAAAGAAAGCGAGACCTACGGGGAAGCTGGTTTGGCTCGACGATGACTCAAGAATTGAGATATAAAAACAAATCCTAAGGCCAACTAGTAATCAAAGAGCACACCAAAATAACCAAAAGGTGAATATGCACACAAACAGGATAAAGTGGTTGAAAGGGGCCTCCCCCCCTAAAAGTAGGTATGCCTTGCCCAAGAGGGTCCTGAGACTCCTTGCCAAATATTGGAGGTATCAGAATCAGTTATAAGGGCCCTCGTGGGCTTAACAACCAGTCGATCAGATCCCCTCGGAGTGGTAATCCTCCATAAAGGTCATGTGTTTTCCGACCCTTATCTGACCCAGGGTACCTGTAGAATAACCCCTGCAAGTAACCTATGTGGTACCTATGTCAAGCAACTAAGCAATCACGATATAACTGATGCGCAGGAAAACATTCGTAAGTCGGGTCTACCATATGGGCATTGTAATAAAGCCCGAAACCTCGAAAGCACTGCCTCTCACATAGGTAAAGGTACTAGCAATATTCCCATATATGAATAGATCCCCATAAATATATCTGACGCTAAGAAGGTATTGGGGGGATATCCCCTCAACCAACTTCACACGACCTCGTGCTTAACTTCGCGTAAGTGGAGCCTCCTAAAATCACCAATTATACAATGGATTTCACCACTCCCTTAGTCAGACACATATGTTGATTTATTAGCCTTAGAGAATTTTACTCACAAAATCTTATTCCAAGGCTCTAAATCCTAAGTTAGTTTGTGCACCCTCAATTTTAAATTCTCAACGTTGCTTTTAGTGGCCTTGCTTACTCACAAAGGTGTGGTAGTGAAACTAATGATGTTATGACTCGTCAAGTAAAATAAATGAATATGAATAAAATGCAAAGTCCTAACTTCAATTCCCAATAAATGATAATCTTTCCAAAATGCAATTTTCAATTTAATTCTGCAATTCAAAATAAGATGCAATATTTCCATTCATGTACTAAGATCAATGATAAGAACCCAAAAGATCAAATGCCAACAATGCAAAATGTTTAATATTTTTGTATTTTCAATATAAAAGAATGAAAATGCAAGGAATGAACAACATCTTGATATAGAGATTCTACTGAATGCAATCATAGACAAACCACGTGGGATATCAAGAAGAAAACACCCATCCCAAGATGCAAAGACAATCAATGAAAAGGACGATGAGAAAGGCACCACCTGAAAATTCAACCAAAGAAAGATTTCCTATCACTCTGCAAGCACTTAACAGTCATAACAAAGACCTAAGAAGACTCAACAACCATCAAAAATTACCCAGCAAACATCAAACTCAGCAACTAAGCACACACGAAAGATGTACATGACTGTTTAGGAGAAAACCGTGTATATACACATCTTGCAGAAGGACAACATGCATATGTACGTGGTTGTCAGGTAAAAACTGACGTATATGTATTGAAACACTACCAGGTTAAGGATAAGGCTAAGAAACTCATACTCACAATGAACAAAGGCTATCAATCAATTAGACGACAAGAAAATCAATATAAACGAGATAAATCAAAGGAGAAAAACACTCCAAACCCTAAAAAGAAGATCCAATCCCCAGCATGGTCCCCAATTCTGTTACGTGGAAAATATCTGTATGGCATGGGGTAAACCACAACAGACGAAAATGACTGCATAAATCAACTCTAATATCAAGTATGATATATAAACAAATATGCTAACAAGACAAGATAAAGAGCCTACCTCGTCCAGACATTCGATGAAGCCTGTCATTGAGTACTTGACTCAAAGAAATACACCTGCAACTTGTCCAAAACAACCAAGAAACAAAAGCATATGGTGATAATATATAAAGTTATCACATTCAATAGAATAATCCATCAATATTCATAACAAATATGCCCATGGAATAATAATTCAAATATTTGCAAGACATTAATTGGATGAGAAAATAGTATTTCTATTAAAATGTAATCAATAGAAGTGAATGAATTACAAACTTTTGTGTCGGCACGGTTCAAAACCAAGAAACTAAGTCCCTTCTAGATGGGCCTCCACCACTTCAATCCTCCATCAAAGACAAGCTCATATAAGAGAGAAAATGATGTTCTCAATCAAGTAGGGAAGATCTTGGGGGCTGAATAATGTGTTCATACTTAAAAGGATAAAGGGATGGAGACTCAATGTGAAGTGAATAATTTCTTTAGAGTAAATTTTCTCTCAAAGTTGAATTCTTCTCCTCTTTTCCACAGCTTGGATATGACCCATTTATAACCTTCAAATGGAACTGAAGGGTTGAGTCAGAACATTTCCAGTATATGGATGGTCAAGGATCATGGATCCTGTGATGTGACATGGAAACCCGACACCATTTTTTAATTTTGGGCACAAAACCCGATGTATGCGGGATGTAATGGTGAAACCTGCGTATATGTATGTTGTATAATAGTTAGGGCATGTATATGTGGAAAAATATTATTTTAGCTCTGGGAACTGTAAAAAGGACTTCAAGTCTGCATAGGGAAATGGAAAAATACCTTCTGAGAAAATTTGCATAAGGTGAGGCAAATCTTGCTATAACAAAGGGTTGGATCCCAAAGAACACAATATTCCACAAAAACCTTCTAATGAAGGAACTATTAACGAAAAGTTTTCTTATGAAATCGAGAGCATAGCTCCCCCAAGAGACCATCCTAAAGGAGTGGTTGAAACCATGGAAGACAATTTTCCCTCTTCCACAAATCCACCTTTGACTGGCCCTTTTGGTCAACCACTCGTTGAGTTTCCATCAATGAGTTATTACGATGTTTTTTCTTCTTATTGTTTGCCACTCGATATGTAAAGTAGAAATTCTTCTGGCATGCATGCATCAACATCTAAATATACATATGTAATAGTGATCCCCCCATTGGATCCTGAGATAGTCTTTCTAGTACACATTACCACCGCTGACACTTCTTATTTGTGGGAAACCTTGTTGACCCCTGTTACCCTGACTCAATATCTGGTGAGTACAACATCTCTTCCTTCATATCTAGCTGCACACTTTCACACACCAAGAACATTACTTTCTCTTCCTTTTTGAACTCCATCTATTCTAGTGGCTAACAGTGCTACTACCTCATGTCCTGTGATAAGTAGCTTCATTTTTCCTCCACCCAATCAAGGTGTTAACCCAATGACAGTTCCAAAAATTGTTCTACATACACCTAGGGGGAACGTTATAGCTAGAGGGATACCTTCACTTTTAGTCCAGTACCCTGCTAGAGGGAATCCTTCAACTATGGGTCAGTTTCCAATTGGGCGAAAACCTCCAGTTGCAGGTCAAGTTCCAGTTGGAGGACAACCTTCAGCTATGGGAAAATATTTGATCTAGGGACAAAAACAACTTGGAGGGAAATATAAGGTACACTATCTATTATAATAGAAGAAAACATAAATACTGAAGAGAATAACAATGGAACAACACAATACATGAAACCTCAACACAAAAATAATACCTTTATTGACAGGAAACAATATTCACTTGCCTCTTCAAGGGGAAAACCTCCATCAGAGTAGCGCTCTATTACAATAATTCTCAAGAAAAAAATTTATCATGCCCTTGACTCATATTTATAATAAATCCATCTACCAAAAGAACAATCTAGAGGAAGATCTTTCTAGAAGTGGAACCTTCTATTAGGTATTCTTACATTTGACTTATTCTTCCTTATTACTAGGCCTTATTAATATCATCCTTTATTACATGGAAAATATATTATTCTACCTACTTGATAGGTTAGGGAGGTTAGGTCCCTAATATTCCCTCCCCCTTAAAAACAACCTTTTCCTCAAGGCTTGATATGGGGAAATTGCTATAGAATGGTGGTCATCTCCCATGTGGAATCTTCTGGCGATGTGTCCTTCCACTGAACTAGAACTTCCTTGATAGTGTGTTGGAGAAGATGATGCTTGTGTTGGTCCAAGACTTCTTGTGTCTATAAAAAAAAAGGAACCTTCTTCATCCAACTTAGGTAGACTGGTCTGAGTATGGTACTTAGTTCCGATCACTTTCTTTAAGTAGGAAATATGAAAAACAAAGTGGAGCTTACAGTGACTGGGCAACTCTAACTGGTAGGCCACATACCCCACTCTCTTGAGAATATGGTAAGGACCATAGAATTTGGGGGAAAGTTTCTAACAGTGCTAGGCTTTGAGTAAACTCTACATATATGGTTGCATATGAAGAAACGCATGTTCCCCTTTGGAAAATTCATGTTCAAAATGGCCTTGATCTACTTGTTATTTCATGTGATTCTTAGCCATGACCAAATTTTCTTTGAGAGTATGGAGGATGGTCCTGCAGACTGTAAGAGTTTGATCCAATTGCTTAACCTTGGAGATTCCTCGCATGTATGATATAGCTAAAGGTGGAAGTTTTCCATAGTTTGATTCAAAGGGAGTCATGTGAGCAACGATGTGGTAAGAAGTGTTGTACCACCATTCAGCGAGGGGTAGCCACTGAACCCTCTAATTTTGTTTGTCAGATAAAAAACACCTCAAATAGGTTTCCAAACACTTGTTGGCTTCTTAAGTTTGGCCATCAGTGTGAGGATGATATGCGATCCTAAGGTGTAATTGGGTTCCCTGGAGTCAGAACAATTGTTTCCAGAAAGTTCTAGTGAAAGTGGGATCACAGTCAAACACAATAGAATGAGGCATGCCATGGAGTTTGAAGATATTATCCATAAAAATTTGAGCTACAATGGAGGCAATGAATGGGTGTTGAAGAGCACATAAATGAGCATATTTGGAAAGGCGGTCTAGTACTACCATGGTGATTGACTTATTTCCTGATTTAGGTAAGACAACAATGAATTCCATATAAATATCTATCCAAATATTAGGTGGGATCGGAAGTGGTTGGAGTGTGCCTGGGGATTTGAATGTCTCTCCCTTATTGCATTGACAGGTATCACATTCAACCAAAAAGGTGTGAATGTCATATTTCATAATGTCCCAGAAAAAAAGGAACGTTTGACTCGTTCATAGGTTTTGGTAAAACCATAATGGCCAGCTATAGGTGAAGAATGAAACTTAGAGAGCATGATGGATTTAAGGTTCAACTATTTGCTTAAATACAAGTGACCTTTATAACAAAGCTCGTCCTGGTGCCATGAGTACCCTGGAGAAACTTGTGGATCTTGTTGCGGTGTTTGGATCAGTCTTTAAAGTTTGGTTTCTTGTAACCATTCATGGCTAACCGCATGAAGCCAATCTACGAAAATGAATGAGAGGGGAAAAAGAAACTTGTCTTCTTCATATTTATTGGAAAGGGAATCAACCACCACATTTTATTTTTCTTTTTTGTAGATGATCTCATAATTATATCCAAACAACTTGGTTACCCATTTTTGTTTCTATGGGCAAGAAATTATTTGTTCTAGAAAATACTTGAGGCTTTGATGATCAGTTTTTATTTGGAAGTGTTGCCCCAAGAGATATGAACGCTAAAGATCCACAACATGAAGAATAGCCAAAATTTCCTTTTTATAGGTGTATTGGCCCAAATGGCTCTCATAAAATTGTTTGTTAGTGAAATCCAAAGGTATACCATCTTGCAGGAGAATAGCTCCAGTGCCTTTCCCCGAGGCATCACATTCCAGTACAAAGGTCTTGTTGAAGTCAGGGATATCCAGAACCGAACTACTACACATAGCCGCTTTCAAAGCTTGGAAGGCATGGTTGGCTATTGAAGTCCAACTGAAAGCATTCTTTTCAATGAGCGTTGTGAGAGGAGCTAAAAATTTTCCATAATTCTTAACAAACTTGCGATAATATCCTATCAAACCCAAGAAGCGAGGTGAACTTTTAAGAGTTTTCGGGAATGACCAATCTTGCATAGATTCAATTTTATTTGGATCTACTTGGACACCATCCTTACCAACCATATGTCCCAAGTACTCAACTTTAGAGGCTCCAAAATCACATTTAGACTCTTAAGAAAAAACAATTGTTGAGACAGTAGTTAGAGGACTTAATCCAAATGGGTGAGATGTGCTTGCCAAGTTTTTCTATAAATGAGAACATCTTCAAAACCAAGACAAAATGATGAAGGAAAGGATGGAAGACATGATTCATAAAACTTTGAAAAGTGGATGGAGCATTGCAAAGGCCAAATGGAATAACCAAGAACTCATATTGAACCTCATGAGTTATAAATGCAGTCTTGTGAATGTCTTCTTCTTTCATATGAATATTGTGGTAGCAAGAGCGAAGATCAAGTTTGGTAAAATACTGAGCACCACTTAATTCATCCAAAAGGTCATCAATGATAGGAATGAGAAATTTTTCTTTGATGGTGATTTTGTTGAGAGATCTAAAATCAAGACATATGCACCAAGTACCTTATTTCTTGAGTGCCATGACTACTGGAGAAGAATAGGGAATGGTACTAGGATGGATTACACTGACTTCTAGAAATTCTTGAACAATGTTCTCAATTTCAGTCTTTTGGGCGAAGGAATGATGATAAGGGTGAACATTTGGAGGAAGACTGCTCGGAACAAGAGTAATGTAATGATCATGGACACCATGAGAAGGTGGAAGTCCTTGCGGGGTTTGAAAAACAACTTAGTGTTGGGAGAGGATAGATTGGAAGTCGGAATGTACAGAGGGTGTCTCAACTACCTGAATGGCGTGAAATTGGGAAATAATGTCAGGATGACCTTTTTTAAGGATATTTTACATTCGGTGGGAAGTGATGATCTCTGGTGACCTTGTTGTGATTTCTTGGAATTGGTTCTATTGTACCTCTTATTGGAATTGCATGGTTAATTTATGGAAATCCATAGTGATAAGACCGAGAGTGCGTAACCATTCTGCACTAAGTACAATGTTACAACCACCCATGCCAATAAAAAACATACGATATTTCAGGTGATATTGACCAATTTGGAGGAGCATTGTTTCACACTGTCCTCCACATTAGGTGGAACCCCCATAGAAATCATGATTTAGTAATTATTAACTAGACAGATATAGCAATTGACTTCTTGGGAAATGTGGTGAAGAATAAAATTATGGGTGCTTCCACTGTCAATTGGAATGATGAATTTCTGGTTCTTAATGTAGCCAATTAATTTGAGGGTTTAAGGAGTGGAGAAACCTATGAGTGCATTGAGAGAAATCAGGGGTTCAAATTCTAGTGGATCCGAGAGTGAAGGAAGATCATCTGGTGGGGGTAGCTTGGGTACAGGAGAAACATCTTCCTCTTCTTCAGAAACTTCCTCATACATAGCCATAAAAAGATTATGTTACTTACACTAGTGCCCCCAAAAAAACTTGTCATCATAACTATAATAAAGACCCTTAAGTTGACATTCATCCATTTCATCTTGAGTCAATTTTTGGATATTGAAAGAAGTAGGAGGGGTGGGAAGGGGAGGTTTAGGGTGAGGAATAAAAGGTGTTTTTCTGGTTTGGGAGGAGACAACTTGATGTGCTTCCTTGGCCCGTTTTGTATATTCCAACCAAGTCTTGGGGTGATCCATGAGTACAAGAGAACGAATTTCATCCTCGAGGCCATTGATAACGTATTCCCTAAAAAAGTCATATGTCATGCCCTATGTTCTGAAAGTTAATTTCTCAAAGGCAGCTATAAACTCTTCCACTAGGAAAATTTGTTTCAACTTGGTCAAACATCCTAAATGATGGGTTTTAGTGTCAAAGAGGTCATAGAGATATGCAAAAAACTGTGTCCAAAACACATACCTTTGGTGTTCCTTTTTACGCCATTGCCACCATCTCCAGCATTCAGGATCCAAATGGAGAACACCATAATGGAGTTTGGTCGTCTCATCGGTAATTCCATGCAAAGAAAAGTAATTTTCCATTTGGGTAACCCAACCCATGGGATTTGATCCATCAAATTTATTCACATCCACTTTAGTAAGGCGTAGATCACGTTGAAAGTTATGGGACAAAAAATTATTGTAATTGGATGAAGTATCACCTTCGGGGTGCAAATGTTGGTCACATAAGGTAAGTTCTCCAAGAATACTTAGGTTGGCACAGAGATGGGTAGAGAAGGATTCAAGTTGGCTTGCCATTTGGACAAAGAGGTCATGTTTCAGTGTTTCCATTTTGGCATCTATGGTGGAATTAATTTTTGCATTGATGGTGGCAACATTGGAATTGATTTTCCGCACTTCCTGTTGTGTCACAAAAAAATCATATGACAAGGTATTGATGCATGATTCAATTTCTTGACTATGGGTGTGGGCCATGGTGAAAGGGGGGAATAATAAAGGGGTAGGTGGGACCACACAGAAAATGGGTTATGGGTGAAGGGTATCATAATGATCAGGGTGAAGAGGAGAATCCAATG
Organism: Picea glauca; assembly: GCA_000966675.3. Classification (NCBI taxonomy): domain Eukaryota; kingdom Viridiplantae; phylum Streptophyta; class Pinopsida; order Pinales; family Pinaceae; genus Picea; species Picea glauca. The sequence continues at coordinate 78,832 of JZKD02S2344639.1, forward strand.
TGGTAGGTCCCAAATAAAGGGGTCGGAATGGGGTTAGGACCGCATAGATTTTTTTTTTTTTGAAAAATGATAGGTATTACTACAATCAGAATGAAAAGAGGAAGCTAATGGGATAGGTCTCAAATAAGGGTGTGGGTAGGATCCATAATTTTTTTTCCTGTGGATTTATACTCCGATATGAATAATATTGCAGTAGCAAACTGTCCAAATTCTTAACAGGAAGAAATGTGTAGTAATTTTGAAACCTGAATGCAGGAGGCAAGGTTGCACAACAATATATTTTGTTTGTTCCTTTTCTGTTATGTTTCCTTCCCCAGGGTTAGGGTGTCGAGGGTTTCTACAGAAAATGGTTTTCCCTGTACTATATTTCTATGATATACGTGTGGGGTTGAACAATAGTGCTCGACCCAATATCTTAGGGAAGCAAAAAAAGATGATATACTATACCCTTAGTCGTACTACCTAATTATCCAGACACTATAGAGTATATTCTCAATTTTTTTTCTCAGTGGCACTATAGCAGTTAGGCGGCTGATCGATTGATATATAGAGGGTTTCAGGATACCAAGACAAGTTCATATACAGGTGTTGTCTGATGCGATACCACTCGAAGGGGTACCAAAAGGGGTTACAAGGGTGTCCAACAATATGATCTTAATTACCTCTTGTGTTTCCTATGTGTATGCTTCCCTGACTACATATTTATGCATTAAACAATAGATCAATGTAGTCTAAAGACGTTGGAATACATCTCTACCCTGAAAAAATTTAACCCACAATTTTCTACCAAGGAAAGTGCTCTGATACCACTTGTAAGGTACCAAATCTATTATAATAGTAGAAAAAATGAATATTACATAGAATAACAATGGAACAACATAATATATGAAACCACAACACTAAAATAATACCTTTATTGAAAGGAAACAATGTTCACTTTCCTTCGAGGGGGCAACCTCTTGTAGATCAACGCTCTAATTTTTTTCTGAGGTAATATCTCACAGGAAACCCCCGAGTACTTCCCCACTTCATGGATGGTAAATGGGGTAAACCATCAGCCCTAACTACGTTCAGGACTAACCCCAAGGGGGAAAAATCTATTTGAACCCGTGACCACCTCCACTAGGGATAGCTTCATGTTTGGCTCATAACAACTTGAGATAACCCTTGGGGATAGAGAAACCCTCTATTACAATAATTCTCAAGAAAAAAACTTCTCATTCCCTCGAATCCTATTTATACTAAATCCATTTACCAAAATAATAATCTAGAGGAAGATCTTTCTAGAAGCAGAATATTCTATTAGGTATTCTCGCATTTTACTTATTCTTCCATATTTCTAGGCCTTATTAATATTATCCTTTCTTACATGGAAAATATATTATTCTACCTACATAAGGGGTTAGAGAGGTTAGGTCCCTAACAACAAACTTCATCTGTAGGACAACAAACACCTTGGAAACAACAACCTACTCTGAGCCAACAACGATTTGGGGGGAGAAAACTTGTTTGGGTCCAGAAAATGGTTGGGGGGGAACCAAATGGAGGCCAACAACCAATTTGGGGACAATCCCACACTGGAAACCAATATCAACCTTGGGGGAGAATGTTCTGGAAAACCCTACAGGTCTTTATATTGGTTTGTAGTATTTGAGAGTGTCAAATGCTACATGGGGTCAACCCAATCTAGCAAGAATCTCTCTGCAAGGATATCTTCCCACTCAACTGATGAATCCCATGTTCCCCACTCCCCAAACCAATCCACCATATATGGGTGGACCATCAATATTTAACATGTCATCCAAACCTGCGTATGATCCTATTGGTACTTTGATGCCATATTCGCATTACCAGTATTCACAATAAAACTGACAACTACATTTCTTGGCTACCTTAGATCTTCCAAACTTGTCATGTTTGACAAATGATCCTATACAACATGCCCCATTTTGTCCCCCTATCCCTTCCAAACTACCATCTGGCATCTTGAAATTGGAAGACAAACCTAGAGAATATTCTAATAACCACATTGTGACCTTCCATCTTCGATGTTCTTCTAACTCCCTAATGGATTATTCCATTAGGTTGAGACTTTTCCAAAGAACACTCATAGGTTCGATGGAAAAATGAAATATTGAGTTGTTGCGTAACTCCTTTTTCGATTTTAATATTCTCGCCATGGAATTTCAGACGCAATTCCAACTGCCCATACAGTATGAGACTAGTACCGAGATTTTAACCTTGCTTCAACAATCCACCTCCACTCATATTTATGATCATATTCATGAATGGAGGCTATGACGACTAGTGATTAAAGACACTATTTTGGACCAAATCCTGGCAGATTGGTCCATAAACTCACTCCTACCACCCATTGCTACAGATGTTGCCATGGAAGGCATTGTAACTGAGGAGCAAGCCATCATTCATGCTCAATATTTAGACTTGGTATATTCCTAGTCGAGCACAATATATGATCTGATCCCTCATGCTCCTCGGCCATCGAATGATTTTCAAAACCATCCCTAGGATCCCATGATGATGGCATAGTGGGTTCTATAAAATCACAGTCTACGACAAAATCGCAAACTAGTACCAATGACAAGTCTCCTCCTCTCCTGCATAAACCTCTGAGGTGAATGTGGTTCAACCTGTTTCATATCAGCAATCGAGAGGAAAGAAGAAAAACAAGGGTAAATCCAAAAATTCTTCTAACCTGGAGGAGAGTAAAAACACCCAAGACCCCAATGTTGGGGGGAGATTAAAGGAAAAATACACTTGCATGGTATGTAAGGAGGAACACTTCACCAAATACTAACCTCACCTTTCCGAGGTTCATCAATACCTCAAGTGATGGGAATCTCCTTCCCAACCAACAATATTAACCAATCCTTTCCCCCAAAAACAGAAAGTGGTTTCACAATTTCCTGCACCCCCACCGAGGGGAAATGCAGAGTCCTCATGTGAAAATATTATTATGGTTAAATCCACAGTGGCACTATCCACCCTAGCAAAGAAATTCAACTCCCAATAAGTGGAACCTTAATCAAAGGACCCTACATTGACTATACCACCCAATGGCCCTATCACTTTAGAGAAACTAGATTTTGAACCTACAATCCAACCTCCCAAAGGGGTACTTCAATGGACTACCCATAATATAAATGTCTAGGAAGATCAACACTATAGCATAATGGAAGATCTCACCCAAGCACCATGTGCCATGTGTTGGCGTTCGGAAGTCACTCCTGGATTGCTAGCAGGAGCAGAGCCCGAAGCCCATCAGATTTAATGTCATGGTTTGTTTTAAAGGGTGATCAAATGAAGGAAGACTCCGAACGGCAGCGCATCAGCTTAGAAACCAGACCAAGCATGCATGACAGAGTGAGGTCTTGATAAACTCCAAACAGTGAGTTGCAATAAAAGGGTGAGTAGATGGAAGACTTATGCAAGAAAGTGCAGTGGTCCACAATAAACATCCAGTTTATTATGGATTAGAGAAGAAGTGAGCTCAAATGCAAAATCCTTTTACATTCGAACACAAAAAAACAGAGGGCACGACAACGCCACAACAAATCCTTTATTGCAACAAGTTGCACTACTGTGAATCCTCAGGCGAAAGATGAAACAAAGATGGAAGAGAAAGAGAACTGTTTGTTATAAA
>JZKD02S2344639.1:97006-115940 GCA_000966675.3 Picea glauca
CACATATATTTGGATAAGGCACACATTTCCATGATACCCATAATCTCCTAACATAGTGTTCTTCAAAATTGACCACTTATTTAGAAATTCCATTGTGCCTCACTGAGAAAAACCCTAGTTCTGTAGATCCTCCAACAAACGATTTTCCGAGAAAAAAAATGACAGTAGAGGGGTCCCCCTAGATGTAACCTGGCACCCTGATTCCAATGCAACCAAAAATTCATCTATTTGAGCCCCGATTAGAGTTTTACTGGGAGTTGTAACTTTCCACCTCAAGTCATTCAAGGACATGTTGGAAATTTGGTTCAGGGGCATAATGTCCAAACCGAGCGACATAACTAATTTTTGTAAGTTATCACACGTATTTTTGGCCAATTTCCATGCAACCATGCTACGCAAAATCTCTTGGCACAGTTTTCTTCAAAATCAACCACTTGTTCAAAAAATGGCATTGTGCCTCACTAAGCAAAATCCTAGTTTTGAAGATCCTCTAACAAACATATTTTCGGGAAACAAAATGATAGTAGAGGGGTCATTCGAACTACAAAACGGTTCCCTGAGTCCAATGCAACCAACGATTTTTCCATCTGAGCCCCAATTATAGTTTTATCATGAGTTTCAACTCACCTCCTCAAGCCATTTAAGGACATGTTGGTAATTTGGTATGGGGGCATAATGTCCAAACCAAGGAGGATGACTAAGTTTCTTAAGCTCTCACACATCGATTTGGCCAAGGCCCAAGTGACCATGCTACCCATAATCACCTGGCACAATGTTCTTCAAAATGAACCACTTGTTCATAAATTGCACTATGCCACACTGAGAAAAACCCTAGTTCCAGATATCCTCAAACAAATGATTTTATGGGCAATGAAATGACAGCAGAGGGGTCCCCCTAGTTGTAACTCGGTGCTTTGAGTCCAATGAAACTAACAGTTCATCTATTCAAGCCTCGGTTAGAGTTTTATCACAAGTTTCAACTCGCCTCGTCAAGCCATTCAGGGCAAGGAAAGGCATGGAAAGGAAAGGTCTAGGTCTAGGCCTAGGTCTAAGTCTAGGTATAGGTCTAGTTCATGGTCTAGGTATAGGTCTAGGTCTAGGTAATGGTCTAGGTCTAGGTCTAGACCATGACCTAGAGCTAGACCATGGCCTAGACCTAGACTTAGACCTATACCTAGACCTATACATTGCCTAAACCTATACCTAGACCTCGGTTAGAGTTTTATCACAAGTTTCAACTCACCTCGTCAAGCCATTCAGGGCAAGGCAAGGCATGGAAAGGAAAGGTCTAGGTCTAGGCCTAGATCTAAGTCTAGGTCTAGATCTAGGTCATGGTCTAGGTATAGGTCTAGGTCTAGGTAATGGTCTAGGTCTAGGTCTAGACCATGACCTAGAGCTAGACCATGGCCTAGACCTAGACTTAGACCTAGACATAGACCTATACATTGCCTAAACCTATACCTAGACCTAGACCTAGACCTAGACAATGAAATACAAGGCATGGAAAGGCACGAAAAGATAAGGTGCAGCAAGACAATGCAATACAAGGCAAGGAAAGACAAGGAAAGGAAAGGCATGGCAAGGAAATGCATGGAATGGAAAGGAAATGCAAGTAAATGTGAAGAATGTTAAGGAAAGGAAAGGCAAAGCATGGCATGGAAAGGCAAGGCAAGGTAATACATGGAAAGGCTATACAAGGCTAGGCATGGTAAGCAAGGAAAGGAAAGGAATTTCAAGGAAACACTTTTACCGCACTCCATTGTCATGTTTTATCTTACTTGTTTTAAGAAATGAATAATACAAATAAAAGAATGCATATCAAATTGGTTGTGGATATTCTATTAAGTTATCAATTATGATAAATTAACCTAAGATAGTGAATATCAAGTAAAGGTTAAGCATGGAAATTCAAGGCAAGACAAGTCAAGGATAGACATGGCAAGGCAAGGCAAGGCAAGACAAGACCAGGCAAGGAAAAGCAATTAAAGACATAATAAGGAAAGGAAAGGCATGGAATGGAAAGTCAAGGAAAGGAAAGGAAATGCAAGGCAAGGCAAGACTAGACATGGAAAGGAAAGGCAAGGCTACACATGGCAAGGCAAGGAAAGGCAAGGCTACATATGGCAAGGCAAGGAAAGGCACAACAAGACAAGGCATGGCATGGAAAGGCAATACAAGGCAAGGAAAGTCATGGCATGGAAATTCAAGGCAATGAAGGAAATGCAAGGCAAGGAAAGGCTAGGCATGACAAGGAATGGAAAGGTAAGGAATGGCAAGGAAATTCAAGGCATGTAAAGGAAAGGCATGGCAAGGAAATGCAAGGCATGGAAAGGCAAGTCAAGGCAAGGCATGGCTAGGAAAGGCATGTCAATTCAAGGCAAGGAAAGGCAATGCAAGACAAGGAAAGGCTAGACAAGGTGAGGTATGGCAAGGAAAGGTATGACATGGCAAGTCAAGGAAAGGCAAGGCAATACAAGGCTAGACATGGCATAACAAGGCAAGTCAAGGAAATACATGGAAAGGCTAGACAATACATGACATGGCAAGGCTAGGAACAACATGGAAAGTGAAGGCAAGGGAAGGGTAGGAAAGGTATGGAAAGGGTTAGGAAAGGCACAACAAGGCAAAGCATGGCATGGAAATTTAAGGCAAGGAAAGGAAATGCAAGACAAGACAAGGTAAGGAAAGGCATGGCATGGCAAGGAAAGGCACAACAAGACAAGACATGGTAAGGAAATGCAAGGAAAGGCAAGGAAATACAATTCATGGCATGGATTGGAAAGTCAAGGAAAGGCAAGACAATGCAAGGAAAGGAAAGGATAGACATAGCATGACATGGCAAGGAAATGCATGACAAGGTAATGCAAGGCATGGAAAGGAAAGGAAAAACATGGCAAGGCAAGGCATGACATGTCAATTCAAGGCAAGGAAATGAAAGGCATGGCAAGGAAAGGAAAATCATGTCATGACAAGTCAAGGAAAGGCAAGGATAGACATGTCAAAGAAAGGCAAGGATAGACATGGGATGGAAAGGCATGGAATGAAGAGGAAAGGCAAGGCAAGACATGGCAAGAAAATGCATGGAAAGGAAATTAAATGTAAGGAAAGGTGAGGCATGGTATGAAAATTCAAGGCAAGGCAAGGCTAGACATGGAAAGGAATGGCAAGGAAATTCAAGTCATGGCAAGGCAAGGCAAGGAATGGCATTTCAATTCAAGGAAAGACAAGCCAATGCAAGACAAGGAAAGGATAGACATGACAAGGCATGGAAAGGAAATGCAAAGCATGGAAAGGAAAGGAAAGGCATGGAAAGGAAATGCAAAGCATGGAAAGGAAAGGAAAGGCATGGAAAGGCAAGAAATGTCATGGAAAGGCAAGAAATGTCATGGAAAGGCAAGGCAAGGAAAGGAAAGGCTAGACATGGAAAGGTAAGGAAATTCAAGGCATGTCATAATAAGGCAAGGTAAGGAAAGACATGGCAAGGCTAGAAAAGGCTAGGCAAGACATGGCAAGGAAAGGCAAGGAAAGGAAATCAAAGGCATGGAAAGGTAAGGAAAGGCATGGCAAGGCAAAGTATGGTATGGAAATTCAAGGCAAGGCAAGCAAATGGTAGCAAAGACAAGGCATGTGTAATGTCCCCAACCAAGCTAGGAGGGAAAATTATGTGTTTTGTTCCAAATTTGTTATTCCTTCTTATCTGAATGTCTTATTAACTTCTTACAAATAGTTTTCTAAATTAGGAATATTGTCAAAAATATAGCATACATCCATTACACAGAAAATAGAGCAGATAACATGGAATCTTATTATGGATGGAAACTCCCAAAATCAGTACAATGATATCTAATGGTTGTAATAATAGTTGTAAAATACTCCTAAGCACACAAATCTAATGGCTTCCAGGAAGCTACACAATCTACTACATAAAAAATACAAGAAAAACTAGAATGATTCCAATCCACTATCCCAAGACTCTCCAATCCCTACACTGCTATGTTCTAGTAATATCCACTTTGCAAGAGGCCTTCCAATCCTGTCTTGATCCCTTCACAAACCTTATATAAAAAATGGTTGCAATCCCTGATTCACAGAGTTCCTCGCGAAATGACTGCTAGGTGTTTAGTGGAGCCTCACAGGACAACCCTTTCTCAACCCACAAGGGTGAATCTTACAATAGATGCGTGAAAACCTTCTTGGCACCTACAAATCAGACACTTGGCCTCCTCCTAAAACTCACTGCAAACACTTTGCATAAACCGATATGCCTCCCAACTCTCTCAAACATGAAACCAAACACCACAGTGAACCCCAATGAGAACTCCAAATGAATTCTCCTCTTCGTCTAGCTAGGGTGGATATTACACCACTGAAAATAAACCCACAATGGAAGGGTTTTTCCCAAAACCCCAACGAAAACATCGGCTACAAGAGCACTCCAATATGATATCAAATCATAATGCTAAGGGGAAGGGTTACTCTTCTATTTATACTTTCCTTGGGCCTTGTAGAAACGAACCCTATCTCATGAACCTCTTGCGAAAATCATATTTTCTGGTTAGCCTCTCATGTTTTTTTCTATCTAGGGTGATCAAGGAGACCTGAGAGAGTCGTCCAATCTATAAATCAATGATGCAAATCTTTCAACCCAAATTAAATCAACACTCACAAATTCCAACTTTGAACTCGTCTGATGTTGCCAATAATTTATTTGGGCTCTAAACGACAAGTGGGTAATGTCATGTGAAACTCGCAAACCCTAATAGCTATGGTCTGATTTGGGATCCAAACAGATAGTGGATTCAATACTCATACTTCAATTTAATTATGTTGTTGTATCAGATGGTTGAAATGAGTGCATGTACAGGAAACAACAATGTATTACTCATTGTAGTATTAAATAATTAATAAATAATTAACACATGGTTTCATGCTTGCATCAGATTTTCATATGTTGTACTAAATTCATTTAAGTTTGATTCTCAACCACATATAATCATATATTTGAATTTCTCTATAATTTCATTTTTTCAAAACTCTTTACTTACCACTCTTTTAACAGTTCCATTCTAATTCTTTTCATTTTTGCAGAACTCTTGACTTACCACTCAGTTAACAGTTCCATTCTGATTCTTTATGCAGCTCCCCTCACAGTTATATATAGCACTAGTACGAAACTTAGATCTTTCCTTCTCAGATCCCTTTTCTGGCTAATATCTTTGATTTTATTTGTAGATCTACAGACATTCATTCTTTTATTTTCTTATAGCTTTATACAATTTCCACTACGATCCTAGTTGGACAAAATATATATTGTAACAACTAGCGGAAACAGAAGGTATGAATTTCATATGGTGTTCAAGAATAATTGATTTGTTTGATAGGATATGGGTCAACATGCCTCTAACAAGATTCAAATAGCTAGTAAATATATTACTCTCTTATAATTTGCATTGGGATTTTGCTAGATTTCCATGGAATTTTGCAATTTTCTATATCTCTACCGGTTCTATCAAATTTAGGTTGTTTTTCAAAGATTCCAAGAATATATCATTGAATGGTGTTGTATGTGTTATCACATATTCTTGCAAGGGGGTTTTTTTCTTGGATTTGGCCCTTGGGTGGACAAATGCAAAGAATGGGGTTAAAAACCCACTAAATGGAATTTATCCTAAGTCCATCAGAGTGATGTGACCGTTTGGCACATTTTTCTAGGACGTGTGCAAATTTGGGCAGCTAGGATCAGTGCACCTCGGAGCGACAGTCATTGGACATATCGAGGCTTCAACATGTGCGGTCATTAAAAAAGGTAGAGCGGGCCGAGGAAAACAACCATGGTTTTTTGAAGAGCTAGGTGTCGGCCAGAGACACACATCGAGACCAAAAGCGGGGAGGAATCCAACCTCTTTTTGCGGCCCCGATATGCGCATGACCTATCCCAAGCCGACAAGTGGCCATTCCACAACCATCCTTCCGGCAGCTGTCCCCCACTCCATCTCTCTCCTGTGTCTGTCACATCCCTCGCTCCCCTTTCATTCCCTCACACCTATCCTCCACTCACTATCCCACCTATCACCTCACCCCTTCTCAGCTCCCACCTTTGTCGCCCCCACAACTTCTTCCTAGCCTTAGTGTGTCCTCCACCTGGCCATCGCACACCGAGCAGCCTGTCATTGCACCAATCGTCCTGCCAGACCCTCATCCACGTCCACTGCCTAGCCATCCCTGCAGACATCCAACTCAACTCCAAGTGGCGTAATGTAGAGGTTTCCACGTCTAACAGGTGCGGTGCTGACTTGGGCCTTTTTTATCTCAATGAAGCATTTATTAAGGTTGGTTGGTGGTGGTTGAACATATTTTCCACCATAAATGGAAATCCCGAGAAAGGACTATCAGCAAGTCAACCCAACTGTAGTCATCTCATCTGAAACATGATTGCGTCTTACAAGAGCTCACTTCTGACAGGAGACTACATGCACAGTCTACCAGGAGGAAATATGTAAGGATGAGGACCAAGAAGAAGAGGCTCTAAGTGAACTGATGGAGCTGGTAAAGTCTCTTTCTGCAAAGATAAAAGAATTTAAGGCAGAACATGACTGCTTCCTTTTTTAGGAAAGCTCAGAGGATTTTCCGACCCTTGAAGAGGATGTTCTTGGAAGCTCTACTGAGGATGATGTTAAATATCTCATGACTATAGAGGCCCTGCATCCTGTTCATGATGTGTCTTTTGTCTCATGCTTTGACGATTATTCAGATGAAGAGCAGCAAAGCCCTACATCACAGTTTGTTGATCAGAGGAGCATCCAGCCTGTGTATGACAACTATGAATCAGATTTTGAGTTGGATATGCAGGATATCCAAGAGCACACAGCAGAACCTTATCCTCTTTTTCTTAAATGAGATTATCATGAGGAAATCAGTCATCCTAGGCCTGCATAAGACACTGAGCAGCATGATGAAGAGCAGAGCTTTCCCACAGGTCCTGTTTATGATGATTATGAATCTGACCCTTGGGAGAGCCAAGAAAAAGAACTAGAGGAGTAGGAGGAAGGACAGTTTACCTCATGTCCAGAGCTTGTAGGTGAAAAATCATCACCTAAGGACAATCATCCTATATCATCTTCCCATCCACCTATGCCTACCAATGATATTCATCCCTGTATGAGCATCTGTGGAGCAGAGTAGGCTTTCTGCTACAATTTTCACAGAATTTTCCACTCATTCTATGAGCCTGTCAACGAGTACATGGAGCGACATTTCCTTCATGACCTAGAGCTGCCCTATTTTATCTCAATTTCAGCCCTTGGAGAGGAGATGAAGGGTGTAACTTTTATGTTGTCACGGTTTCATCATCTTCTAGTGATCACTAATAGAGTAAAGCAACTTCCATTCAAGAAGTTACTTGATTGGCTATGGTGGAAATTTGCTTTCACCTAGCACCATGTAAAAAATAAATTAGTTTAGGTCTGTACATAAATAAGCTCCTTAGAGCCCTTGTATGTTTGTTTTCATCTTATTTTTTGGCATGTATTCCTCAGCAGGGTGTTTTGAGCTTGACTCCATAGCCCAACAGAAAGGTGGCTAGAACTGCAGAAAAAGATCTTAGAGCCTCACAGGGAGGACTCTATCCCCCATGGAGCCTAATGTTATCACATATTCTTGCAGGGGGGGGGGTTTCCTGGATTTGTCCCTTGGGTGGAAAAATGTGAAGAATGGGGTTAAAAACCCACTAAATGGCATTTATCCTAAGTTCGTCGGAGTGATGTGACCGTTTGGCGCGTTGTGCTAGGATGCATGAAAATCTGGGTGGCTAGGATCAGCGCGCCTCGGATCGATAGTCGTTGGCCATATCGGGGCTTCAACAAGTGTGGTCATTAAAAATGTAGAGAGGGTTGGGGAAAAAAACCGTGGTTTTTTGGGGCGCTACATGTCGACCAATCACACACATTGGGCCCAAAAGCGGGGAGGAATCAAACTGCTTTTTGTGGCCTCGATATGCGCATGACCTATCCCAGGATGACAAGTGGTCACTCCATAACTGTCCCACTAGAATTTGTCCCCCACTCCATCTCTCTCCTATGTCTGTCACATCCCTCACTCCCCTTTCATTCCCTCACACCTTTCCTCCACTCACTATCCCACCTGTCACCTCACCCCTTCTCAGATCCTGCCTGTGTCGACCCCACAGCTTCTTCCCATCCCCCATGTCTCCTCCACCTGGCCATTGCACACCAAGTATCCTATCATTGCTCTAATCGTCTCGCCATACCCTCATCCACTTCCACTACCTAGCCATCCCTGTAGGCATCCAACTTAGCTTGAAGTGGCAAAATGAAAAGGTCACCATGTCTCATAGGTGCGGTGCTGATTCAAGCATTTTTTATCCTGATGAAGCATTTATTAAGGTTGGTTGGTGGTGGTTGAACATATTTTCCACCATAAATGGAAATCCCAAGAAAGGACTGTCAGTAAGTCAGATCAGTTGCAGTCAGCTCATCTGAAACACGATTGCATCTGATAAGAGCTCACTTATGACAGGAGACTACATGCACAATTTGCCAGGAAGCATGTAGACAAAAATCCTTTAATGCGAAGACCCTTGCGCGCTTCTGCTGCAGGAACGAATTTTTGAATTTTAAGTATGGAGTTATGTCATTTTGTAAAAGGTCTTTGGTTGAGAAAAGCTCCCATTTTGTAATATGTTTTAGCACCAGAACTATGTCTAGTTATGTATATGCATTTGAGACATCTTGTTTAATGATAATCGGCTTTCTTACTCCCTTTTGTTTCCCTCTGATGCTGAAAGAGTTCATGGTTGAATGATCCACTTGAATTATTGTGATTTTATTATGATAAAAGTTTGATTATAGTGTTGTTATGGTTCCTTTCAATTTCTGTGAGATTTAAATTCAAGAATTTCTTGTGTTTAAATTGTTCCTCCTTGGGCTTCCAAAAGACTTGATGTCCTTGGAAGACCTCTACATTTTCACACCAACGTCTTCCTCCTACTCACCCTTACTACAACTTAATGTCTGAAGTTAAATCAAGACCTCACCTGCTAGTGCATATCAGTCTAGTTTTCTGAGTTAAGACAATATTTTCCTGAGACTACGCCCATTTAACCCTTTTATAACCAATCTGTGACATAAACTCAGATGGGTACTAGGCTTACCTCTGCCACAATTCAGAGGTGACTTCTGGTGCTAACATTATGGTTGATAATTTGCGCAAAATCAATGCCAAAAACACACTGCTAGCACAGACACAAGGTCAACAACATGAAAACATAAAGGGACAACCTATGATTGTTGATTCTGAAATATCGAGTACTATAATATCATCGAGGTAGGGATCTATGAACACTTATAGTATTTTTCACTTACAATTTAACATTACATTTTGATAAGCTAGATAGTACTCTACTATACAATTCTGTGAGGGGAAAGCTACTCTCTAAATATGCATAATGCTAAGAATTTTTTTTTAAATGACTCTTTATTTTATAGTTTTTCAATTATCACAATGTATTAAAAACAAAATTCCATGTATTATTTATCTTGGTGTTTCAAGAGAAACTAGGATTTTTGAGACAAGGGTAGTAAAAAAAACAAGTTAGACATTATAATTCGAAATCATAATTGCAGTTGAAAATTTAATGTGCACTTTTTTAAGAGTAAAATAGTAAGAGCCTTCCCGCCCGTGCATTTGGTGTGCCCTATTACCTTCTTCCCTCAATACCATGGCCCCAGGAGGGGGCCCCTTCATTAAAAAACTGGATAACATCCCCTCAGTCACCCTCCCAGTAAAAGAAACATGCAGATCTGCATTGAACCTTGCTGAAAGGGGACTCATTGGATAGTTTACGAGCTTATGGCCTTCTCCCAAATCCGTAGATGCATGGGTACAGAGGAACTGGAGTCCTCTGGTAAAAGAGGGCACCAGAAGCCACCTTTTTGGTAGGGGATGTTAGGATATTAGTTAGTTAACATCTACTTGGTCTATTGTGTCGTTATGTAAAAGTGTACCTTCTAGTGTGTTTCTTTAGTATGCATTAGTATGCATTTGTAGTTAGGAAATCCGATGATAACAATATGTTCCTGACATAGAGTGATCTAACAGTTCATACTCCCCTCGATCTTAATGGCCATTGATCTGTGGCTTGACACCTGATTGGTCCATGATATCTATTTAAAGAGCATGAAGGGTCATTTGTCGATGATCGATTTTGAGAAACTCTCTTGTAAAATCTCTCTGTAATCTTGTTTTTTGCATTAATAAACTACTCCAAGTGGTCTCATTGGTTTGGGCCGTGGATGTTTCCCCGTAGGGGTTTTACCACATGAAAAAATCAGTGTGTTGATTTTTGATCTGGTTATGTGAGTGGTTACTGAAGGTGTTCATCCTCAGTTGGAATATCTATGTTTTCGAACATGGTATCAGAGCATGTTTGAAGACTCGCTCCTGTTGTAGATCGAGATCGTGAAGCCGAGTTTCCTCATCTCCATTTTTTGTCATTTCCATAAATTTCTGGGCTGATAGGACTGTTCCATTGCGTCTGGAGCACTCGTTTCATTCAGGAAAATTATTCATTTCACTCGAAAAGGTTTTCATTTTTCCAAGATACAGCCATTACAGTCAGATATGGAGGTATAAAGTTTGAATACACATTTTTCAAATTTTTTCTAGAGAAGTATTTTAGTTTTTAATTTTTTATTTCTGGGTTGCTACTCTTTTAGATCTGCGTATTCCCTTTGCCCCATGCCCTATGCAATCTCATCAAATCAGAAACAGATAGGAAAAACTGCATCTTTCGGGTAAGCTAATCGAGATCTAACCCTTGTTGTCATCGAGAAGCGAATTTTTTTTTCTTGTGTGAAAAGAGTTTTTAGCACGCTCTCCAAGACCATCTTCAACAAAAACAACAACAACACCCCTAATCCTCCTTCTGAACATTACAATATGTTTTTCTAGACCATTTGGTTAAAAAAAAAATTATTAAGTAAGAGGTCTTGAGTTCAAGTCTCTCATTTGTTACTTTTTTTGAAAAAGTTCATGCTAAAATTGTAAAGTGTATTTCACTTCAAGTATAAAAGTGAATCATTATAAGTAGCTTTAATATTTTATTTTAGAGTTATTTATTTTGCATGCAACTTTTCTTTGTAAAAGTGAGCCCCACTTCTCTTTATAAAATTGGGTCACTTCATAAAGCAACTTACACTACAACGTGGTCCTTTGGTTATAGTTTATGCTTTTTTTTTTAAATGGCATAACTCTCACATCTGAAGTCCGTTTTCAGTGTCGTTTTTTTATAAACCGCATAAATTTTCGATTTCTTTCCATTCATATCACCAGTTTCAGTTTTTAAATATTTTTTATCTTCATATTTAATATGACTTCTACAAGTAATCTCTTACTTACGAGCACCAACTACTTCCAATGAAAATCCCATATGGAGGATTTATTAAGAAGTAAAGGCCTGTACCAGATTATCTTGGGAAAGGAAGCAACACCCATTGATGCTGATAAGAAATCCAAATGGGATAATAGGAATGAAGAAGCACGTGGATTAATCGAAATGTCCATCTCTCCTAATTTAAGGTTCCACCTTCAATCAATTGATAAACCCTAAGAAGCTTGGGAAAAGATTGAATCTGTGTTTGGTAAACACAATATTATTCGAGCACAACAGTTAGACAATCAAGTACTAACTTTAAGTCCAAGTGATTTTTCTTGCATTGAAGACTATCTATCTAAGTTTAAAACACTCATAACTTTATGTGAAGAATGTAAGATAAAGATATATGAATATGGTTGCATCTATCTTATTCTTTCTGAGCTAGGTAGTGCATATTTTGTGTTTGTTTCTACCTTTTATGATATGTAAGAGGTTCTAGGGGAAGCTTATCAAAAAATCAATCTTGAGAACTTTTCTGATGGTTTGATTAGAGAGCAAGATAAACTAGTAAAACTTGGAGTGATCAGAACTACAGGTACCTCCAACAAAGCCTTAGTTGTCCATCAGAAAGATAAACCCAAGAATCCCAAGAAGCAACATCCTCACCACAACAACAAGCAATATAAGGGTCCCAAACCCACTTAGAAAACTTTTTCTCCTAATGGAGACAAAGGATAAAAATATGAAAATAAGAATACTAACAAACATTGCAACTTTCGTGATAAATATGGTCATGATGAGTCCAAATGTTTCAAGAAGATGGCAGCTTTAGAAGCAACGATGAAGAAGCACAACATTAGTATTGATTCTACTACTTCTTCTTCTTCTCATGGACATGCACTTTCTTCTTCTGGTTTCTCCTTCAATATAAACTCTACTTCTACTTCTACTTTTGATGAGTGTCTTATTGATTATGGAGCATCCTATCATATGGCTAAGGATAGAGCCATATTTTCTACTCTAAATGAATGCAAAACCAAGAAAATATTTGTTGGTGATGATAGATCTCTTAGTGTTGAAGGATCTGGAACAATTCAAGTAGAAAATGGTCATTTCAATGATGTATTATGTGTTCCAATTCTTTCTTGTAACCTTCTATCATTATATCAAATCACTCATTCAGTTGAAGGTAAAACTCTAGAGTTTTCACCTCACCAAGTTGTAATCGAGGATCTAAAAGATCCTAAGCATGTTCTTGCAACTAGAATTGTTGATGGTATTACCAGGTTGTACAAATTTGACAACTTTGGGTCATCATCTTTTTCATCATTTTTTATTGTTCATAGTGATGACTTGAGCAAAATTTGGCATGAGCGGTTTGGTCATCTAAAATATCGCTCATTGCAGCAACTATGTAAACAATAGATGGTGACTAGTCTTCCTCTTGTTTCATGCAGAGATGGTGTTTGTGCCAATCGTGTTCTCGACAAACATCTTCGAGACAGTTTTGACAAGCGTGCCTCTTGGCATGCCTCAAGTCCTTTGCAACTTTTTCACAGTGATTTGTGTGGTCCACTTTCTTCTCCTTCTTTTTCTGGGTCCAATTATTTCTTAACTTTCATTGATGACTTTTCCAAACATACTTGGGTTTACTTCTTAAAACTTAAGAGAGAATTTTTTGACAAGTTTTTGGCCTACAAGGCCCTTGTAGAAAAGAAATCTGGACATCAAATTCAAAGGTTAAGAACAGATAATGGAGACAAATATGTGGACAATAATTTTACAAGCTACTGCACTACACAGGGAATCCAAATGCAACACACTGTTCCATATACACCACAACAAAATGGAGTTGCTAATAGAAAGAACCACACATTAAAAGAAATGGCTAATTGTATGATCCAATCTAAGGGATTAAGTCTAAAGTATTGGGCAGAAACCATCAACTGTGCAAATTACATAGTAAATCGCACTCCCACAAAGGCTCTTAAAAATATAACACTGAAAGAAGCTTGGACTAAAATTAAACCAGATGTAAGTCACTTCCGTGTATTTGGCAGTATAGCATGGGCTCACATTCCTGATGAGAAAAGGAAAGCATTGCAACCCAAAAGTGAGAAGTGTATATTTGTTGGTTATTCTGAAGATGTCAAAGGTTACAGACTTCTTCAATCACATTGTAATGAAATTATTATTAGAAGAGATGTTAAATTTGACGAAAATATCTTGGCCTGTGAGCCTAATTCGACGTTTGTGCCTTCTTTGGCCTGCGAGACTAATTCGACGGTTGTGCCTTCTTCAGCCTGTGAGCCATCTTTGGCATTTGTGCCTTCTTATGATCTAGTTTGTTCTTCAGATGATGACAATGAGGATAAAAATCCACCTCCGCCTGCTCACCCTCCTCCAAATGAGTCCTTTGAACCTGAACCAGCACCAACTCCACTGCTTCCTAGATGGGTATGTTCAACACGAGAAGCAGCTGGTGATATTGTCGGTGATCCTTCATATCAGCGTCGGACACGTTCACAGTTCCAGCGAACCTCTTCTCTTTTGGCTTAAGTTTCAGAAACTCATGATCCAGAGACATTTGCAGAAGCTTCAGGTCATCTAGATTGGGATACAGCAATGAATGAAGAGTATCGTTCTTTAATGGAAAACGATACTTGGGATCTTGTACCTCTTCCAAAAGGAATAAAACTTGTTAGATGAAAATGGGTCTACATAACTAAGTATGCATCAGATGGAAGTGTTGAAATACATAAGGCTTGGTTAGTTGCCAAAGGATTTTCCAAAGTTGAAGGAATTGACTATAATGAAACCTTTTCCCCTATAGAAAAAATGAATTCCATCTGCCTTATTATTACCCTTGTTGCCTCACAAAAATGGAAGGTCCATCAGATGGATGTTAAATCCGCCTTCTTGCATGGAGATTTGCAAGAAGAAATCTACATGGAAAAACATCCTAGCTATGTCCAGAATGACTCTATCCTTGTCTGTTGCATCAAGAAATCTCTTTATGGTCTCAAGAAAGCTCCCCGAGCTTGGTATGCCAAAATGGGCAGCATTCTTATATCCACCAGATTCTCTAGATGCCATTTTGATCCTAGTGTCTATACCAAGAAAGTAGGAAGCCATATCATAATCCTCGTCCTTTATGTTGATGACCTTATCCTTACTAGTAGTGACTCAAAACTTTTAAACCATGTGAAAACCAGCCTTAAAAAGAAATTTGAAATGACAGACTTAGGCTTTTTGCACTATTTCCTTGGCCTCCAAGTTTTGCAAACCAATGAAGGAATTTTATTTCCCAGTCTAAGTATGCTTGTGACCTTCTTCATCACTTTCACATGGACGATTGTAAACCAACCCCTTCTCCCTTACAGTCTGGAGTCAATATTACTGCCACTTGTACTTCTCCTGAAGTTGATGCCACCCTGTACCGTCAATTAGTTGGTAGCCTCTTATACTTGACTCATACCCGTCCCGATCTTTCTTTTGTTGTTGGTCTTGTTGCCCGGTATATGAAAATGCCCCATGAAAGCCATTAGAAAGAAGCTAAAAGAATACTTCGCTATGTTCGTGGTACAGTTCAGTTTGGCATACATTACAGTTCAGGGGGGACTCCTTTATTGGTTGGTTTCACTGATTCATATTGGGTCAGAAACCCTAATGATCGGAATTCTACTGCAGGTTATGTTTTTAGCCTTGGTTCAAGACTTGCCACTTGGGCCTATAAGAAACAACAGGCTATTTCACTTTCTTTAGCAGAAGCAGATTACCGAGCAGCGGTAAATGCAAGTCAGGAATCCATGTGGCTTCGACAGATCCTTTCAGATTTTGGATTCCAACACCAGCATTTGACCATCCTTTGGTGTGACAATCAAAGTGCTATAAAGATCACCAAATACCCAGTTCAACATCAGCGTAGCAAACACATCGAGCTACACATGCACTTCATCAGAAAGATCATTCATGATCAAGTTATTAAAGTGCTCTTTTTCCCTACAGAATATCAAGTTGCCGACATTTCCACAAAGTCTCTTACAGAAGCTAAGTTTTCCAAACTTCGATCTGTGTTAGGAGTTCAGGAAGTTGTCATTAAGGGGGGATAGGCTCTAATGCCTCCTTCCTTCTCCTATTGTGTCACTATTGTAAATCCTTCAATATTATCCCAAGTTTTTCTTAAGGGGGGATGTTAGGATATTTAGACACTTAGGAGTTAGTTAAGATCTATTTGGTCTATTGTGTCGTTAGGTAAAAGTGTGTTTTCTAGTGTGTTTCTTTAGTATGCATTAGTATGCATTTGTAGTTAGGAAATCCGACGGTCACGATATGTTCCCGACATAGAGTGATCTGACGGTTCATACTCTCCTCGATCTTAACGTCCATTGATCCATGGCTTAACACCCAATTGGTCCATGATTTCTATTTAAATAGCATGGAGGGTCATTTTATGATGATCGATTAATGGAAACTCTCTTGTAAAATCTCTCTGTAATATTTTTCTTTGCATTAATAAACTGCTCCAAGTGGTTGCGTTGGTTGGGACCATGGATGTTTCCCCGTAGGGGTTTTACCATGTGAAAACATCGGTGTGTTGATATTTGATCTGCTTATGTGAGTGGTTACTGAAGGTGTTTGTTCTCTGTTGGAATACCTGTGTTGTCGAACAAGGTATTCTTTGTATTCATCTTAGAAAACTTAGAAGACAGAAATATCATCTTCAAGAATGGACAATATTTTATGGGCCCTCACGGACTATACCTAAACAAATGGTCTCCAGATTTCGACTTGATGCAAGATGTTCCTTCGGCTGTTTCGGTCTGGGTGCGCCTTCCTCATTTACCCTTGCATTGTTGGAATCTGAAGTCACTAGAGTCCATTGGAAACACCCTCGAAAAATAAATCGACAAAGAAGGTAGAAAGGAACAGTATTCATGTGCAATAATATGCATTGAAGTCGATCTGGAGGTGGGGCTCCTGGAATCCATTCAGCTAAAGTTCGTAGACTGGTATCACATCCAAGAACTGGATTATGAACATATTTCATTCAAATGCAGTTATTTCCATGGCTATGAACACTTCGCCAGCCATTGAAAAAAAAAGGAAGAGGAGGAGGTGGAGATATTGAAAGGCGATCAATGGACACAGGTCAAGAAAGCATCCCCGCCAAAGCACATTAGTAGATCCAAAGGAAAAGGGGCACCAAAGGTTCTTGGCGCCCCTACCTCAAGGAAAGCTCTTGGGGAAGAAAGCTTAGCCCCTCCAAACCCAGAGGCTTCTAAAAACCCTTTCGAAATCCTCAACAATCCTTTAGAAATATCTAATACAATGATTGAGGAACTTGAGCAGAAAACCCTTCCTCCCATAGTGGAAAAAAAAATGTTGAGACAACCCAATCCGGTTCCCCAATCGGAATCTCCTCCTCCCCTTCCTATGCATAAATAATAAAAAATAAACCTCTGGAAAACTTTGGATCTTCGGAGGATGAGTCTTTCGAGAGACCCTAAAAAAGATCAGGGAGAAAATATCACAAAGAATAAAGAGAAGAAGAAGCGGAGAGGCAAAAAAGGCAAGGAAGCCAATCCACCATTGAGATTTCCATTGGAAGAAATACCAGAACAAGGCCCCCCAAGGGAGGTCATACCCACTCCAACACTAGTAAATAATGTGTATATTCTCTTGGAATTGCGGAGGCTTGGGGAATCCATCGAAGGCCAAAGAAGTCAAAGACCTACTGAAAATTGACTATCCCGAGATCTGCATGCTCCAAGAGACCAAAATTGAAGGGGACACCCTTCTATAAATCAGCAACAAAAAATGGAAGAAAAACGTTGGGACAACCATGAGCGTAAGGGGCACCTCAGGTGGCCTTGCAACCTTGTGTGAGAAGGACAAGTTTCATATAGAAATTTATTTCGAGACTCAACACTAGATTTTAACTAAACTCCAACATACCTCAAGTAAGATTTCTCTTTCACTCTTCAATATTTATGTACCTGTCCTGTACTCTAAAAGAAATATTGTTGGCAATCGTTATCAGACTTTTTAGAGATCCTCTCTCCTTCAAACATAATTCTAGTCAGGGATCTAAACTTAGTATTCGATCCAAAACAAAAGAGAGGAGGAAATAGTGGCAGGGATCAAATGCTCCCTTTCGTTGAGGAGTGTTGGAAGCCACACATGATTTTGATATTTAACACGATCGAAAGAAATTTCATTTTTCTATAGCTCCCATCACTTCAATTTTATAAACATTTTTGAGAGTTTCGAAATGATTGCTGGATTAAAAGCTTTCCTTATTAATTTCCTATTGTTTTCATTTTCATTTGTTTTATTTTTAATTCATGACTGCAAGCATGAATTAAACATAAAACTTAGCTTGGTGTTATAATTTTTTGTGCCTTAGAAACATCTTTTTAAAGGTCACCCATATTTAATTAAAATGCAAATCTTATGAAATGGTTGTTGAATCCATTTTTGTGTTAATACAATTATTATTGTTTCAATGGTTTGGTGGTTCATTATCGAATTGCTTTGATTCATGAATAACTTTGGTTAATTATTTGATATTTTTTTTTCCAATGGTCATATCAGCATTCATACCAATGAGTATAGACCTATTATACTTATGTTTTCGCCTTACCTGGTTGGATCAAATCATTAATGAAGCCATTCATTATCTGCATAGGGTTTGGCACTCTATAGTTTGGAACTCATCACAAGAGATGGTAAGGAATGCAATGAACCCTCTGGTTTTCATTCCCACTATCTGAGTTATGATAACCTACAGGTTCTGCTATTTTCGTGTTTCCACTCTCCATTCAGACTTGTTTTTGTTGCTCACACAATTGGAACCTAAAACTTTTTCAAGTAATCTTTGTTGCATTCTGGTTACAGTGGTCATGGCACCCATCGTTCGCATAGAGCCGAATGGACTCCAGGCCTTACTTTCCCATTACGATGCGATTAAGGACCTAAAGAATCATGGCTGGGATATATTTCTGAAGAAATTTGAGGGTTATAATCTTCAGGTAGCAGAATCCTTTTCACAAACCTTTGACGGGTTCAGAGATAAGATAGGAGATATACAATTAGAATTGACAGAATATTTCGTTAGCAAAGTAACAGGGCTCCCATCAAAGGGAAAGATATGGTTTAAAAACACCAGGATAGAATAAGTCTCGTGGAATTTGTTTATGACCTCTCGAAAAACCAACTGTTGTGTAAAAGGTATTCCTATCACCCTGTTAAAACCTAGATGGCATAGTTTGTTGTTAATTCTAAAACAAATTGTTACTATCGAAGGTCAATACAGACATGTCTTTCTCTACCATATCCGTTTTCTCATGAATTTCATAGGTTTCGATTTAGACATGCCATTTTACTTATTGATGAGTCTCTATAAGATGTCCAAGCATTACGAGCACAGAAGACACACAATACAAGAGAGACACAGATTTACGTGGTTCACCCAGTGTGGGCTACGTCCACCAGAGAAATTGCTAGGTCCTTCCTTTATTATTATCCAGCAAATGAAGG
>JZKD02S2344639.1:119905-130525 GCA_000966675.3 Picea glauca
CTCCTCTCTCAGAATACAATATTCACCCTCGTACATAGCCGCAATACATTTCCCTCATAAAAGAGGGTTACCTTCTAGGGCAAAAAACCCTAACATAATCTCTACCGTTAGATCTACAACCTTATAATGAACGGTCCATATTTACAATGAAATTACAATATACTTTTATAAGGCAATTTTTGCTTCGGGGGCTTCGCCCCCGAACCCCCACTTGCCCCTAGACCCCCCAGCTGGGGGGATAGCCCCCCCAGACCCCGCAGAGGGGGTACCCCCCCTATGCACTCCCCCACTTGGAAGAGTGTACATACTTCTGGGGTGTAAATACTTCATGGGGTATAAACACGGCTGAAAGCAAGGGCCTCTGCATCAGGAAGATAATCAGGCTCCACAACCAACAGAAAGTGGGTCGCCTAATATCTAGGAAACTAAGGAACCGAAATGATACTCATCTAAGCTTGATTGATCCGATCGAGATCGATGAGGGTTCAGATCCTGAGATAGAGGATTTTCTAGTTCGGGAAGATCCAGAAATTCAGGGTTCCATGAGGGAGTTTATCATTCATACTGAACCATATCATTTCGTAAAAAATCTACCACCATGCCTTAAGGGTAAAGAAGGATTCTCAGGTATTAGGAAAGATCTGAAGCATATAACAGATAATTCAGAAACCCCCTTGGCCAATTGTGTCCCTCGTCGATCTGCCATCTCCCCTGTACATTGTGATGGATGTCTCGATTGGGTTGAGTGTTACTATACCAACGTTCCTCTCTTATAGGCCCGAATCAAATCTTTAATTACTCAAAACGATCTGTTGAAGCAATAAAACCTTGATCTCAAGACACATGCAAAGAGGGAGACTAAATGTATCAAGAGAGCTGGAAACATATTCATTAAGAATACGACCCGTGTCAAGGTAATTATAAACTCTGAACTATTTGATCCATCTTTGGCAAATTTTTAATGGTAAAACGTCTTGTTGTGATTTTGTTTGATTTTTTTATCTAATTCTAAATAAGTAGTTTTGAATTGTGATTTCATTTACTAAAATAAATACTGGCTACACAATCTTCAATTATGTAGCCAAGTCTCTTTTAATAAAAATAAGTTATTAATTTTTTTTTTTTTTTTTTTTTTAATTTATCAAATTGGTTTGTTGTTCTTAGGAAATGGGAGATTTTGATGCTGATTACTTGGAGGAAATATTTTCAATTATACACCTAAATGATCAGTAGTTTCTCCTTCCTTATGTTTTATAAAAACTTTGGTTTAATTTTTTATTAAACCAACTTTGTTATGAGTGGTTCTCAATCCACTAATTTTGTAATATTACTTGATTTTTGGGAGATTCAACTCTATCCTGTTGTTGGCGGCAGAGGTCACTCCTGGATTTCTTGCAGGAGTAGAGCCCGATGCCCGTCAGTTTAATGTCATGATTTGTTTAAAGGGGTGATCAAATGGAGAAAAACTCAGAACAATATCGTCTCAACTCATAAACTAGGCTAGGCATGCATGGAAGAATGAGGTCTTGATAAACTCCAAACAATGAGTTGTAATAAAGGGTGAGTAGGGGGGAGACTTGCGTGAGAAGAGTGTGAAAGTCTATCATAAACATCTGGTTTGTAATAGACTGGAGAAGAAATCATTAGAACGCAAGATCCTCTTACATTCAAAAGAAAAAGACCAGAGAACACAATAATGTCATAATAAATCCTTTATCATAACATAACTGCGACAATCCACGTGAATCCTTCGATAATGGACACTCTGGCATAAGATGAAACATAGATGGAAAAAGGAGAACTGTTTGTCATAAACCAAGAAATCTCAAACACAGAGGCATAACCAGGAAACCAGAATGGTCATTAAAACTTTACAGTCGGGAGCTCAGCTCTACCATCGATAGATACAAAAATGGCGAAAATGCCTTCATATACTCAAACTAGCAACAGCAACAAAATCGAGACGTAGCATTGAAAGCTTTGCATCTGCATGGCTTCTGACAATCTACAGCCGAAGTATTTGAATGGTCGTGCAACTTATGGCAGAAGCGATCGATCTTCTGACAGTTTCATCGGCGAATCGACGTGCCTTTAATTCACTGCCGGACTTTCCCATTATGGCGAAAATGATGTCTAACCACCACCAACCGCCTTAATAACTGCTTCATGGGGATTGAGGATGACCTGGCCAACTCAACACTTTGGGATATGGAAGACTCCTCGCACTGCCACCTGGAATAACTGAATGGCTTGACGAATAGGTGTGGAGGCCAGCGCGAAAGATGGGGCGCATGACAGGAGTGGTGGCGTAGGACTATGAGGGCGAGGCCTGAACAAATAAGGAGGTGAGAGGGGGTGTAAGAAAGACACATGGAAAAAGGAATGAGCGCAGGAGGCAAGGGGGTGGATGTAGTGGATGCATTTTAGTGGGAGGTTGACGTGGAGGGAAAAGGACACGTGGCGGGTGGCAAGTGGATGATGAGACGGGGAAAAGGCCATATGGATGAGTGAGAGGGGGAGGAACTATGACACATGGCAGCAGGGGAAAGGTGGTTCTGTAGGATGACACGACGGGAGAAGGGCCCACACTGGCTAAACACATAGCTGTTGAGGGGGTCCGGAAATGCCTTAAGCGCCGTTGATCTGGGTGCGTCGATCTCGGCCGTCGAAAATTTGCGTCCGCGATTCTGGACCCCCCCCCTCCGCTTAAAGGTAGAAAGGCAGGGGGGGTCTGGAATTTCCTTTATCACCATTGATCCGAGTGCGCTGATCTGGACCGTTGGAGAGGTGCGCCCCCGATTCCGGACGCCCCCCCCCCGCTTAAAGGTAGAAAGGCAGGGGGGGGTCTGGAATCCAATATGCGCCGTTGATTCGGGCGCGTGAATCGCTACCGCTCAGACTTGCTTGTTACTTACCATGGGCGCATAATCACCCAAAACTTAGGACAAGTGGGTTTTTAACCCGTTCTTTTGCATTCTAACCCCCATACAAGAAATATCGCTAACATTTGGTTCCATGGGGGATAGAGTCGTCCCTGTGATGCTCTAAGAACTCTTTTGCAGATTCAGTGCCTTTGCCCTTGGGCTATGGAGTCATTTATTAGTCTGAAAAACAAAAAAAACAAAAACAATATTTACAAAACAAAACAAAAAGAGCCGAATGTGGCTCACATAAAACATTTTTATAAGAAATGCCCATTTACTGGGTTGCCAAAAAATTCTTTGCCTTCCAGATCCTGTAACTTGTAAGTGTTGTTTGAAAATACTTCAAGGATCTTGAAAGGCTCGAACCAGAGGGCATCAAATTTACTGTGTTTTCCCTTTTCCTTCCTGGGAGCATCCCATTTGAGTACTAGATCACCCTGCTCAAATCCCCTCTTTTTGCTCTTCCTATCGAAAGCCTACTTGATCTTCTGCTGATGATGGTAGGCTCTGTCTATGACCTGTTCTCTGATCTGTTGCACTTCCACCATCTAATGAATCCTTCTGATCACATGATTAGGCTCTCCTTCAAAGTCCTAGAGGAAATTTTCCACAGGTAAGGCGAGCTGAGTGGGGAAAATGACCTCTATTCCATAAACAAGTTGGAAGGGTGAGAGGCCCAGAGACCTCTTGGTTGTCACCCGATCAGCCCAAAGAGAAAATTTGAGCTTTGAGTCCCAGGCCCTTTTATTGCCCTCCAGTAGCTTCTTGATGAGCTTGATTAGGCTTTTATTGGAGGACTCTTCCAGTCCGTTTCCCTGAGGATAGTAGGGAGTAGAGTGAACCAATGAAATCCCAAATTGCTCACAAAACTTGATCAGAGGCTCAGACCGAAAGGGAGAGGCATTATCAGAGACGATTCTGCTGGGGCAGCCAAATCTGGATATAATATCTTCTAGGAAACTGATAATCACTTTATGAGAAGTGCTTCTAGTAGGGACAGCTTCTATCCATTTGGTGAAGTAGTCAGTTGCAGTTAGAATCCATCTATGCTGGCCACTTGAGGGAGGATGAATCTCTCCAATGAAATCCGATCCCCACTGTTGAAAGGGTGTCGAAACTACTACAGGCTTTAATGGCAGAGATTTCAGTTGTTGCTTTCCTGAGAACTTTTGGCATTTTATGCAAGCCCTGACTTCCCTGTAGACATCAGTAAACAAAGTAGGCCAGTAATACCTAGCCCAGAGGATTTTTTGGGCTATGGTCTTCCAAAAATGATGACCTCCGCAGAGACTGCTATGGAAATCGAACATCACCTTCTGGGCTTGTTGCGGGTCCAGACACCTTAATAATACTCCCAGAGGGTCTTTCCAATACAAGGCTTGGTCGACGAGGCAATATCTGACCGCTTTGAGCTTTAAGGCCCTTGCCTTGCTTTTTTCCATCCCATCAGGAGGCCTCAACTCTTGCAAGAAATACAAGATATCCTTGTACCAAGCGCATGTTGCTAGTGGTAAAGCTCTTTGGGACCTCTTGTTGGATGACTCATCTTGTTCGTTGATGAAATTGATTCCCAAGGCCTTGCAATTTGACTCGGTCAGCATCTTGGCTAAGCCCTGCCCCTTTATCAACTTGGTGGGCTTAATCTCCAGATCAAACTCTAGGATCTTGGCGATCCATTTACCTCTCCTCCCGTCTATGTCAGGCTGTATAAGAATGTCCTTCACAGAGGTTGAAGGGACATATGCAGTGATCTTTGAATGTAAGACATAGACTCTGAAAGCTTTGAGAGCTTTCACCAAGGCATAGGCCTACTTCTCCATGATCTCGTACCGTAGTTCTGCATCTCTCAGTGCCTTGCTAAAGAAGGCAATAGGTTGTTCTTGCCCTTGATCATTTTTCTGCAGTAAGACTGCTGCTACTGTATCACAAGAAGCAAAATAAAATATCAGAAAATCTTTAGAATAATCGGGACTGATAAGAACAGGTGCCTCAGTCAATGCTTTCTTTATTCGGGCAAAAGATTCTCTAGGTTCAGCAGTCCATTTCACTTCATTCCCCTTCCTGAGCATGGTTGTGATGTGTTTTATCAATTCAGAAAAATTTGAAACAAACCTCCTCAGGAAATTAATCCTTCCCAAAAATGCCTGAACCTCTTTCTTAGATCTGGGAAGTGACAGGGCCTGAATTGCTTCTACCCTATCAGGATCAATCCTCACTCCCTCTGCTGATACTATATGGCCTAATAGTTTTCCCTCTTGCATAGCAAACAATGATTTCTTGGGGTTTAAAGATAAGCCATACCTCCGACACTTATGGAACACCTTCTTAAAGTGGCAGCGGTGCTCTTTATCAGTCTTAGAAAAGACTGTTATGTCATCTAGGTAAATCACCACAAACTTGTCTTTTTCTCCAATGAAGGCTATGTCCATGGCTTGCTGAAATGTTGCTCCTGCATTCATCAGCCCAAAAGGAATTTTGGCATACATGAATGTGCCCCAATGAGTGGTGAAGGCTATTTTTTCCCTGTCCTCAGGCATGATTGATATCTGATTGTAGCCAGAGAAACCATCAATCATGGATATCCTGGAAGCACCGGTGACCTTCTGCAATATGTGCTCCATGTTGGGCAGGGGATAATTATCTTTCCGTGAGCTCCTGTTCAGGTTTCTGAAATCAACACAGAGTCTGATTTCACCACTTTTCTTTCTTACTGGGACCAAATTGGCCACCCAGTCAGAATATCTCAAGGGGACAATGATCTAAGCATCTAGCAGCTTCTTTACTTCCCTCTCCATGACATGTAGCGGCATGGGATTGATCTGTCTTAGCTTCTGCCTGAATGGCCTAGCCTCTTATTTTAGTGGGATCTTGTGCTCAATGACTGACATGTCATATGTCTTGAGGTCTTCATAGGTCCATGCGAACACATCAGCAAACTCCCTCAACAACTCAGTATATTCAGCCCTCTGCTCCTCAGTCAAACTCCTTGACAAATTGACAAACTTGGGCTTCTCTGGTGTGCCTATGTTTCACTCAGCTGTGTCAGCGTCATCACCTGAAATTCTACCCTTCACTGCCATATCATTCCCATCAAACAACCTTTCTAATGGGATTAGTCCCTTTGGTATGTGGTTGCTTAGTAGCTATATAATCTTGTGGTCAGCAATTTTATTTGAAAACTCTCCAAAGTGATGGTCACCTTTCGCGTCAGGATCTTCATCTATGTGTGACGCAGAAAATCCATCAATGGATTGGAGGAATTTATCGATCTCCGAATCATCTTCAAATACCTTCCAATGTTTGATGTTGTCTGGTACAGAGGGTCTGTATCTTATTTCGACATCATATCTGGCAGTGGGCAGCGTAGGGGCTTCGAACAAACTAGCTGAGAAAGCTAGAAAATCGGCTGAAGCATTTTCTTCCCTTGGAATGAAAGAGATGTTGAAAGCCAGAAAGAAACTGTCAATTAGATCCCATACCTCGTTTCTGTAATTCTTGAGACGAGGGTGCTTGGCCTGATAGACGTTTTTGACTTGTTGGACAATTAATTCTGCATCCCCGAACATAGACATCTCCCTAATTCCCATTTCCTTTGCAGCTCTTAATCTAAGAACCAGGGCTTCATACTCTGCCACGTTGTTGGTGACTTCAAATTCCATCTTGTATGACAGAGATATGGTCTCTTGAGAAGGGGATCTGAATACTATCCTAGCACCTTCACCTATACTGGAAGAAGCTCCATCAAATAACATCTTCCAAACAGAGGTGGTTGGAGGAGGCATCTCCTGATTAAGACTGAGCTGCTTTATAATCTGTAAAGGAGCCTCAGGGGTATGGGTGAGTTCCAGTAGACTGGATCCTAAATCAGTGTCCAGGGCATAAATGGGATGATTAGTGGGATTTTCTTCATCACTGACTATATAGGCTAGCTGGGCTTCTCTTTACAATCTCCTATGTTCTCCCCCAAATACTGGAATGGTGGCATATGTGAGATCCATCTGTAACATACCTCCAAGTCTCTTAATCCAAGATCTTGACAACAACATGCCAAACTTGGGGGGAACATCAGCTACCACAATATCCATGACCATACTCTTCATGGGTAGCTCAAACAAAGAAACTACCAGGTCCTTGATGACTCCCAAACATTGTACCCTCCTGGAGTCAAAGAAATAGAGGTCATGATAGGCTCTGGTGACTTCTAATCCTAGCTCTTCCATGACGACTTTGGGCATGAGGTTGTGGGAGGCCCCTGAATCCATTAAGCAATTATGCAGCACTTTGTCATGTATGTTCAGGGAGGTGTAGAAGGGAGGGGATGAGTCATCTCTGTCTTCTACCATGGGGCCTAGGATAACTGATGGTTTTTCATCTTGTAGGTTTATGGAGTCTGTGAGAGGGTATGAGGCTTCAGATTTCAAAAGGTCAGAGAAGTGCTTTTTGAATTCATCATGTTTGATTATCTCGGTGAGGGGCACATGGATTCTGATATTTTGAATCTCATGCTCGAAATTAAAAGAAGATGTAAGCTTTGGAATTTCTCTTATTTCAGGAACATGATTGTGGACAATGGGAGGGATGGGTTGAGCTTTCTTACCTCTATGACTATCTGCTACTTCATTAGCAGGCTTCTCTATTCTAGTGGACTGCTCCGGAGCATCAGGTGTTGCTTCCCTTTTATCGGATCTTGGGTTATACCTGCCTCGAACACCGCTAACCTTGTCTGCTTTGCTCAATTCGTTTAGCTGACTATTCATGAGAGACTCCTCGTATGCTGATTGAGTCAGATGAGGGAAAGGAGGAGTTACTTCCAAGCAGTGGATTTTAGGCTCAGGCTCGTCTGTTTCCCTCTCTTCTTCATCGGCCACAAAATTGTTCTGGAAGGGGGACTGAATTCTTTGGTCGTCCCTGTCTCTTTCCTTCTCTCTGTGCATAGTTGGAGGAGAAAAATTATTTGGCCTTCTGAAACCTCCTCTATTCTTGGTGCTCTGAGGGCCCTTGTTCGTTTTTTTCCTTTCCACTTTCAATCTCTCCATCTCTTCTTTCAGAAAGTTCATCACCTGGGTCAGCTCATTTACTTGAGGGTGGGGCAGTGATGGGCCGGAAGTTGAGGCTTCTAATTTTCCCTTTCTTCTGTCTGCGTTGGCCCTATCCCTCAGTTTGTCAGCTGCTAATATGTTGGATTCCACTTCTATAGCTGCATCTTGCATCTGAGCTAAGGAGGTGGCTCTTCTTTCCCTCAATAGAAGACATAAATCAGGGGCGAATGCACCAGCATAGGAAATTTGGGTAGAGGCCTCTGAGGGTTTTATCTCTGCAGGAATCTTGTTATACATTTTATTGAATCTTTTGGAGAAGTCAGAGATTGAATCTCCTTCCATCTTCTTCAGAGACCCAAACTCAGTCATGTAATATATATAATCTTTCCTATCTCCCCACTGTCTCAGGAAAACAGTATCCAGGTCTTCAATTCCAGCAATAGATCTCGGGGCCAGTCCCTTGAACCATTTTCTAACCTCACCATCCAAGCTCTGAACAAAGACTCTCATCCAAACATCTTCGTTTTCAATGTTCAGATTGTCTGCATAACTGTAGAAAATAGCCAGGTGCTCTTCTGCAGTTATGTCCCCTTCCCCAGTGAACTTGGGCATGTACTTCAAGTAGTCTCCAGCAGGGAGAGGGTTCATAGGATGGGGTAGGATTAAGGGAGCATATCTAGCCACGACTATGGAATCCATTCTATTCAGAGGGGGATTAGCACTAGCCATAGGGATGTTAGGTGGAGGAGAACTTGGAGGAGAAGGAGTGCGAACGAGGGATGATGGAAAGGAGGTTCTTCGAAGGAGACAACGGGGAAAATGGAGGGAAGGTTAGGGGGACTGAATGCACAGATGCTTCTCTCTGTGTAACAGTAGCAGTAAAAGGAGGGGTTGTAAAACCTTTCGAGGCCTAAGGTCCGCACTGAGGCACAACTTCCAAGGAGGGGGGAGTGACAAGGATCTCTCCCTCTGATACTAGACCAGGAGGAGAAAACTCAGCAGGAACACTCCCAAAGTTTAGAGAACGGGAAACCTCAGAAAAAGGATAGCTAGAAAGCTGAGAACAAGAAAGTGGAGTCTTTACAGAAGGAGGTGGGGAAACACCTGTTTGAGTGGCGAAGTTTTATCTTTGAGAGGACTTCCCCTTTCTTCTAATCACCTCCGTATTTTCTTCAAGCGCGGCCAGGGGCAGCTGTGGATGGGACCGCGTGTGTCTGCCACCGGAAGCCACAACTAAATCCAACGGGTTCGCCGCAGTGGAGTCATCACAATGGAGTCGCCAGGTGCACAGTAGCAATATTCAAATTCTGATTTCTGATGCACCTTCAGAATTAGTTGATCATTGTCATTCAATCCCGAGGAAAATATTCAACTTCATCCCCGGCAATGGCGCCAGAAATGTTGGCGACAGAGGTCACTCCTGGATTGCTTGCAGGAGCAGAGCCCGATGCCCATCAGTTTAATGTCACGATTTGTTTAAAGGGGTGATCAAATGGAGAAAAACTCAGAACAATATCGTCTCAACTCAGAAACTAGGCCAAGCATGCATGGACGAATGAGGTCTTGATAAACTCCAAATAGTGAGTTGTAATAAAGGGTGAGTAGGGGGAAGACTTGCGTGAGAAGAGTGCGAAAGTCTATCATAAACATCCGGTTTGTAACAGACTGGAGAAGAAAGCATTCGAACATAAGATCCTCTTACATTCAAAAGCAAAAGACTAGAGAACACAATACTGTCATAATAAATCCTTTATCATAACATAACTGTGACAATCCACGCGAATCCTTCGATAATGGACACTCTGGCATAAGACGAAACATGGATGGAAAAAGGAGAACTGTTTGTCATAAACCAAGAAATCTCAAACACAGAGGCATAACCAGGAAACCAGAATGGTCATTAAAACTTTACAGTCGGGAGCTCAGCTCTACCATCGATAGATACAAAAATGGCGAAAACGCCTTCATATACTCAAACTAGCAACAGCAACAAAATCGAGATGTAGCATTGAAATCTTTGCGTCTGCATGGCTTCTAACAATCTGCAGCCGAAATCTTTGAATGGTCGTGCAACTTATGGCAGAAGCGGTCGATCTTCTGACAGTTTCATCGACGAATCGACGTGCCTTTAATTCACTGCCGGACTTTCCCATTATGGCGGAAACGATGTCTAACCACCACCAACTGCCTCAATAACTGCTTCATGGGGATTGAGGATGACCTGGCCAACTCAACACTTTGGGATATGGAAGACTCCTCGCGCTGCCACCTGGAATAACTGAATGGCTTGACAAATAGGCGTGGAGGCCAGCGCGAAAGATGGGGCACATGACAGGAGTGGTGGCGTCAGACTATGAGGGCGAGGCCTGAACAGATAAGGAGGCGAGAGGGGGTGTAAGAAAGACACATGGAAAAAGGAATGAGTGCAGGAGGCAAGGGGGTGGACGTAGTGGACGCATTTTAGTGGGAGGTTGACATGGAGGGAAAAGGACACGTGGCGGGTGGCAAGTGGATGATGAGACGGGGAAAAGGCCATATGGATGAGTGATAGGGGGAGGAATGATGACACATGGCAGCAGGGGAAAGGTGGTTCTGGAGGATGAGACGACGGGAGAAGGGCCCACACTGGCTAAACACAAGGCTACTGAAGGGGTCCG
>JZKD02S2344639.1:130628-191776 GCA_000966675.3 Picea glauca
CGGGCTTAAAGGTAGAAAGGCAGGGGGGTCCAGAATCCAATATGCGCCGTTGATTCGGGCACGCGAATCGCTGCCGCTCAGACTTGCTTGTTACTTACCACGGGTGCATAATCACCCAAAACTTAGGACAAGTGTGTTTTTAACCCGTTCTTTTGCATTCTAACCCCCATACAAGAAATATCGCTAACACCTGTGAGATATGAGTATCAGGATCCTGGATTACTTTAAATGTTGTTCACTTTCGTTAGTAAAGGGATCATTTTTGGAACACATTATGGACATGTAATTCCTCAAGACTTTATGGACAAGTTGTTCACATTTCAGCTTTATACCAGTGTGAAACTATTCCATCTATGTTTTGGATCTTATATTATGCAATATGAACATGTTACACAACTTTAGCCTCATTAGGATGTAATGTTTCATTTTATTTAGTGCTTTAAATTTTGTCTATAATTTATTGTTTCATATATTATATCTATAGTCGTTATTTCACTTTAATATCATCGATTTATGCTTGATGTTAAATTGACATATCATATGAATGTTTCACATTAAAATTTCTTTTACTGTAGACATTCACCATTACAAGGTCACTGGATTTATAAGTTTATCACCCTATTTTTTTATATCCTTGCTCCCAAAAAATACCTTGAGTTTATTTTGGAGATGTTAGCACAAGCCTGTTACAGATTTCTCTCATAGGCAAGATAGTTGGAAGTTTGGATTGCATAGGGATATAGACACATTATGAGATTAATCTCAGGTTAGTGTTATTCGCATTCGATTTACGTTGTTAGTTTATTAGTGAAATCAGACAGTTTAAATTGGTTGTGCTATTATTATGTTCTTGTTTCAGGTCATGTTTTATTAGTATTTTTTGAGTTTTTAGATTTTAAATTATTAAACAGAAAATATAAAAATACGTGCTTTGTTTATCTTCTTCGTAAACAATTACAAAAACATTGATTTCAAAAGACATCCACCAAAACTTGCAAATTGTAAATATCTTGTTCATAATCACATGTTCATATTTAGGTTTCTATTCAGCATTCATAAATAATTAGAGTCATGTACATAGTATCACAGTTGTAACCTTAGAATAGTTTATTTCATTTCTTTGTTTTAGGACCTTAGTTGGCTAATGAAGCCACTAAACCCATCAGGATAGATCATACCAAACGTCTTGGGTTAATTAGACAACCCCAGACTAGATCTATCCTTCCAGTTGATGGTGTGTCATCTACACCCATCAACAAATGGCACTAGAAGGAGGGACTGAATTCAATTGATGGCACATGGAGGTCACACGACTCCTCCCCCACACACTTGCTCCCCTATCATAACGCCTAGTTGCTCAGAAAACAACGTTACACTTGAAACGTCAACTACCTCAAATCATAACCCTGAGATTCCCATTGAACTAGTAACACTAGTTCCTCAAGGGGCTGACGTCCAAGAAATTGTTCGTTAGTCACTAATAAGAATGCATAGTGCCTTAGCTCGTATCAGAAAACCTGGTAGGCCACTTAATCGACCCCTATATTTCTCGGATATCCGAGAACAACTTCAAGGCATTGGTATACTCCAAAATCCTTTAGGTAATAATAATACCAATCTTATCGAAACACCTACCCTTTGAGCCAAAGGATCTGGTATCCCACCTTCCCCACCTAGTTCATCTCCATCCTATTCAGGAGGAGAATCTTCAGACGAAGGAAGTTCTTCATTGGAACCATCTCAACCTTCTACACCACCAACTCCCATGGAAAATCAAAAAAATCCTGTCATACCTTAGCTCGATCAAGATGTCGTGGTTGTATCTAGACCCCAACACCCATTACCGAAACATCCGGAGAAATGGCTGCCCAAATTTGATCTAGACTCAAAGCAGTCTGCTGAGGATCATATCAAAAAAATTATTTTGGTCATTAGACTCTGGATTGTTGAAAACAAGGATGTAGTATGCAAATTAGTCCCTTATACTTTTAAGATAAATGCCTCCACATGGTATTTCGCTCAACGGCCCCAAACCATTGTCTCTTGGGACAAGTTTGAAACTTGTTTCTTAGAAACATTCGGAGATGATAAATCTCTAGAAGTCCTAATTATGTAACTTTCCAGATTAAAAATGAATCCTAAGGAAAAAGGGAAAGATTTTAACCAAAGATTTCTTACTTTAAAGAATAAAATTCCAGATTCAATGCCCACAGAAATTTTAATCGTTGCATATTATGCTAAAGCCTTGCACAATAATATAGCTATATGGGTTAAAAGGTCTAAAAAGAACACATTGCTTGAAGCCTTTGAGGAGGCAAGCCAAATTGAAAAGGATATTTTGAGCCTGAAAGATAATCTTAGTAGTGAAGATGAAACAACTTCATCCTCTAAAAAGGAAATAAAGATCCTTACTAGGCCTCCTCAAACTAAAAATCAACCAGAAACTTAGACTTAAAAAGCTTGCAACAAGCTTTCCAAAAAGTGTCTAATCAGGTCATTGACTTGAAGAGATCAGCCAAGGAGGCATCAACAAAAAAAGGAAGTTTTAAACCTCCTTTTAGAAAACCTTTTCCTCCCAACTGGCCAAACCTGGCCACTGAAGGTCTAAATTTCAAAAGTTTACAGTACACTTTGTAAACTATCTTAGAAGCACATGATAATTCTACCTCTGCCCCTCCTGAAAATTCTGAAGATGTAGTCGAGGAAGAAGAACCTGAAGAAGATGAATCATCTCCCAATTTCTTCGGTCACTTCTCGAATAGTATCTTCCAAGAAATTTTCGAAACTATTCATCCCTACAACACAAGGAGAAAAATGCAAAACAAACCCTCTTCTGAAATTGATAAAAATGTGTTTCCAAAATAGTCAAAGCAAGCTGAAATTAAACAGAGCTTAGCAATTCCAGTTTTAGAATATGATTTGATTGAGGATCTAAAAAAACTGAGAGCTAATATTTTTTATTTTTGAGCTACTGAAATTTCCCCTTATTTTGCAGAAAATGCTTCAAAATATCGTTGAAAACAGTGAAAACAACGATCCTAGTAGCAAGAAATCAACATAAATCGATTCAAATACTGCCAAAAAAATCCCAACTAAAATGACATCTGAACTCCCAGATAAAAGGGATTTAGCAAGAAAAACTGTAGCAAATGTAAATAAAATTGTTTTAGGGACAACAACTAAAAATCAGCAGAATTTTGTTGTTAATGCTCGAAAAAATGTCTCGCCTTTTTTGTTAACCTTTGAAATTTTTTATAGGAATGTAAATAATTGCATGGTCGATTCTAGTGCATCGTCGAACGTGATGCCTCTATCTATTTGTCAAAAAATTAATGTAGAAGTTAAACCTTTTGATCTCAAGATCATCCAGCTAGATCGAACAAATGTTAAGGTAACTAGTGAGCTTAAGAATGTTTTGGTTAGATTATCTTCCAATCCTAAGGTTCATCAAATAATTGGCATTATCGTTGTTGATATCCCTAAATTTTACAGTTTGTTTTTAAGCAGGGATTGGTTAGAACAGATGCATGGTTACTTTGCCACATATTGATCTCATTTGTGGCTACATGAAAATGGACAGCCCAACAAAATCAGGATAAACAGAGAATGTTATCTTAAGCATACTGTGACGGATCTAAATGATGTAAATGAACCTTTCACTGCATATGCTAATTCATTTGAAATTCAAGGAATGAATACCTTCTTTGGTAATTTCATGACTGGAATTTCTCCTATTACTGATCCTAGGCAGCAATCGGAAGTTATGACCTATACTCAGATATCATCTTTGCCAAGTATGCCAAGTACTGTTGATGAAGCCCAAACCTGGGCATTGTACTTTGATGGATCCAAATCTAAAGAAGGAGCAGGTGTAGGTTGTGTGCTCATCGATCCTACAGGTAATAAGACTTTTATTGCCTGCCAGCTAGAGTTTGAGTGCACTAATAACACCGTCGAGTACGAAGTGTTTCTACAAGGAATTATGAAATCTTTGGATATGGACGTGTAGAATTTGATGGTATTTGGTGATTCAGAAATCGTGGTTAAGAAAGTAAGAAATGCCATACATTTCTTATCACCACATCTGAAAATCTACCAAACCGAGGTATGGAGTTTGGTGAAAAAATTTTCAGCATTTAACATAAATTTCATTCATAGATTAAGTAATTCAGAAGCTTATTTATTGGACAATGTTGCTTCTAAACTGTTGCCCACTGAAGGTCTTTCTCCTAATGCATTTTCAATTGAATTGTTGTTCAGGCCTTGATCCTGGATAACATCACAAACTGGAGAGTATTCTATGATGACCAGTAGATCATCAGATTTCTGCACATGGAAGACATCTTCCAAGGTGCAGTCATTAATGAAGGCACTCACGATGAAAACCTATGAAACTTCACGGTAATATCATATCCTAGATCTCTGAATCGACATCTGATCTGGTAAACTCTATCCCCAGATCTGTTGTAAGACTAGAGAAATTTTATGACTTCCATGATAAATTTAGAGGGACAGTTAATTGTAAAACAAATAGTTCTTCTTTGATTTATGAGATGGTTAATTTAGGAACAAAAGAAAATCCTCAAAATATTTATCTAGAAATAGGATGTTCTGAGCAAGAACAATATTCTTTTATAAAATTGTTTAAAGAATTTAAAGATGTTTTTTCCTAGACATATGATGACTTGAAAACATTCGACCCCAATATCATATGACATGTCATCCCCATGAAACCCCAGACACAACCTTTTCAATGGAAATTGAGGAAGATGCACCCTAAATTGGAACCCACTGTTATAAAGGAACTGAATAAATTGCTAACTGCAAAGACAATTTTCCTGGTAAGGCACATGCAATGAGTATCTAATCTAGTCCCTGTAAGGAAGAAAAGTGGTGAAATTCGACTTTCTGTCGATTTTCGGAACTTTAACCCAGCATCTGATAAAGATAACTACCATGTTCCTCCAATGGAACAATATCTATAGCAAGTGTCTGGTTTCGAAAGACTATCTTTACTAGATGGACTTTTGGGATACAACTAGGTCCTCATGTCTCCCCCAGATCAACTTAAAACCACCTTTTGCACCCCATGGGGAACTTATGCCTATAGGAAAATGTCTTTTGGACTGATAAACGTCGGCGCCACTTTCTAGAGAAAAATGGATATTTCTTTCCGTGGCCTCATTAACCAATCAGTCGTAATCTATCTTGATGATGTCACCATGTTCTCTAAAAACAAGAAAGATCACTTGTCTCACCTAAGGGTTGTCC
Organism: Picea glauca; assembly: GCA_000966675.3. Classification (NCBI taxonomy): domain Eukaryota; kingdom Viridiplantae; phylum Streptophyta; class Pinopsida; order Pinales; family Pinaceae; genus Picea; species Picea glauca. The sequence goes on from JZKD02S2344639.1 coordinate 135,900, forward strand.
TAGAACGATGTCGCAATTTTGGCATATCCCCCAATCCTAAGAAATCAATCTTTGCAGTAGAGAAAGGTAAACTTCTTGGGTTTATAGTATCTAAAGACAGAATGATTATTGACCCTGAAAGAATCCAGGCTATTGCTAAACTCCCCCCTCCTTCCTCCAAAAAAGCCATGCATTCCTTTTTGGGCAAGATTAATTTTGTCAGAAGATTTGTCCCAAGTTTCTCATAAATGGTAAGACCATTACAGAATTTAATTAAAAAGGATGTTTTGTACCATTGGGGACCACAAGAAATTTGGGCCTTTGATTCCATTAGAAAAGAAATAATAGAATCCCCTTCCTTGATGAGTCCCGATTTTTCTTAGGATTTCACTCTTTATACCTTTGCTTCTGACTGATCTTATCTTGCTGTGTTGACAAAGAAAAATGATGAAAGTAATGAGATACCTATTTCCTTCATGAGATCAGATTTCAAAGGAGCAAAGATTAACTACCCAGCAGTACATCAACATGCATATGTTGCTTTTAAAGCAGTGAAAGACTTCCGATCATACGTGCTGAAATCCAGAACCAAGGTTATTGTTCCTTACCCAGTTGTAAGAAACCTGTTAGTACAAAAAGAATTGGGTGAGAAAAGGGAAAATTGGATGACGTCGTTATAGGAATACGACCTCGAAATAACCCCTGCATAAATTGTTAGAGGTCAAGGCCTATGTAAACTAGTGATTGATTCAGTTGAAGAATAGGAAAGTCAAGTCAATACCTTAACTGTAAATCAGCATAACAAAAAAACAAATCAGATGTGCACAAGTTACTGTCAATTCTTGGTATGAGGACATTAAATTTTATTTGACACATGGATCTGCTCCCCGTAATCTTGATCCTAAAAATAGAAGAGCACTTAGACTAAAATCTGTATTTTTCCAGTTAATTAATGATGTATTATTTCGAAAGAACTTTGATGGTGTTCTTATTTATTGTTTGGAAAAGGAAGAGTCGGAGAGAGTGTTATCTGAACTCCATGCAGGTGAAGTTGATGGTCACTTTGGTGGAGATACCACTGCTCACATAGTGATAAGAGTTGGGTACTATTGGTCCACTTTGTTTAAATACGCCCATACGTTGTGTCCTAAATGCATAATCTTCCAAAAGGCTGTAGGACAGGTGAAAAAGGCAACATTCCCTTTGCAACTTGTTATTGTAGATTCTCCTTTTCAACAATGGGGCCTTGACATCATAGGACCAATCAATCCTTCTTCACAACAGCAGAACAAGTATATCCTTACAACAATGGATTATTTTACTAGATGGTCCAAGGATGTACCTTTGAAAATGGTGAACAAAAATCAGGTAGTATCTTTCCTAAACTCTCATATCATTGCTCGATTCGACGTTCCCGAATGTCTAGTCTTTGATAATGCCTCTTACTTTTCATCCCTTGATATGAACATTTTTTATTTGGAAAAAGGGATTAAACTGAATCATTCTGCAAGCTACTACCCTCAAGGAAATGGCCTAGCATAATCAACGAACAAAAATTTAATCAAGATTATTAAAAGGACAGTTTCAGAAAATTACAAAAATTTGCACAATGCACTGTATAATGCACTTTGGTCTGATAGGGTAACCCCGAAAACCTTTGTTGGTAATTCCCCTTTCTTTCTCGTCTACGAAAGAGAATAAATTATCCCTCCGCATGTTTTACTTCCCTCACTGCAACTGTCACAAAAAGTTCAAGAAGAGGAGTGCCCTCCTCTAGAAAATCAAATAAACTTCTTATTGAAACTAGAGGAAGTGAGAACACAAGCAAAGCAAAAATTGGATCAGCATCAACAAATTGTAAAATGTTGGTTTGATTCAAATTCTTCTTTAGATAGGAATTTTGATGTCGGAGACTTGGTTCTCAAGTGGGACAAATTTCACGAGGGAAAAGGGGAACACACCAAGTTACAGAATCTGTGGTTGGGACCATTTGTAATTTCTGAAAAATTGGGTCCCAGCTCTTTCCGTCTGCATAATTTGGAGGGACAGCCAGACACTTTCCCAGTGAACGACCAGGCTCTCAAAAGGTATTTGACCTAATGATTTTAGTTCCACCTTTTGTATATATTGTTTTCTTTTCTTTTCTTTTCTGTTTTTTTTTTATTATTATTCTTTTCATTTTGCTTGATTTTGATTTATTTTCAAATAAAGATGTTTGAGTCACCATTCATTTGTGGAAGGGGAAATCTAAATTTTCATTCATTAGAAAAAGATAACAAATCCTCGAAGCACCAGTGCTGTGAATTCTAAAAATCAGATCAGCAGAAGTAAATTTCTGTTCAAAATAGTGTTCCTGGTTTCTCTCTTAAATTATGAGAAGACACGATTATCATTAATAAAACTCTCAACGTTGTCCTTGATTTAAGGAAAACAACTCGATTATACATTCCTTTCCTTGAGATGGTTTCTTAGCAGAAATATAAGTGTTCATATCAAGATAAAGGTCGTCAAACGAGAAAATAAGTTGTAAAAAAACCCAAGTTTTGTTTTCAAAATATGAGAATTTTAGCATCACCCCGCTCTCTTGAATATCATAAAGTTTCTGTAAATTTGTAAAAAAAATCTAGCGATTTGAAAGCATTGTAAGGTGTGGGAAGTGTCTGTAAACCAGCCAAGACACTGAACAGGTCTACTTGCAGCAGGTAAATGCATGCATGATGCCAAGGCAACTTCTTTGGGGTATTGAACAGGCCTGCTGGCAACGAAGCAATTTCGGGTTTAAGAAAATTTTCGGGTATGTCCTATTGAATTGGACAAAAGTAAAGATATTCTTTATCATGAATGGATGACTCTTGGATAGGACAAAGGTCTTAAAGTGAGTTAAATGACATCCCTTCCGAGGCTATGGACGCATGTTGGCAGTAGTGGCCCTGTCAACAGTATCAGATTCGGTTGCCTAAACATTGTTTCGCTCGTAATCTAGATTTGATACCAGATTGTATTTTTGACAGAAACACATCTGATGCTATACTACATTATTTTTTGAGTTTTGATCAGGATGCTTGACCTGCTGTCAATTGTTTCTTAAAAATTCATTCTTTAGGATTCACCCTAACATGACTTTTCTGGTGATGTAGAGATAACTGCTTCGTCCAGTATGTCGCCATTGTTGGCATCCACACATGATTTTTATATTTAACATGATCAGAAGAAATTGCACTTTTTTGTAGCTGCCATCACCTCAATTTTATAAACATTTTTTAGAGTTTCGAAATGATTGTTGGATTAAAAGCTTTCCTTATTAATTTCTTATTGTTTTCATTTTTGTTTTTTTTATTTTTAATTCATGACTGCAAGCATGAATTAAACATAAAACTTAGCTTGGTGTTATAATTTTTTGTGCCTTAGAAACATCTTTTTAAAGGTCACCCATATTTAATTAAAATGAAATGGTTGTTGGATCCATTTTTGTGTTAATACGATTATTATTGTTTCAATGGTTTGGTGGTTCATTATTGAATTGCTTTGATTCATGAAGAACTTTGGTTAATTATTTGATATCCTTTTTTCCAATGGTCATATCAGCATTCATACGAATGAGTACAGACCTATTGTACTTGCATTTTCGCCTTACCTAGTTGGATCAAAGTATTAATGAAGTTATTCATTATCTGCATAGGGTTTGGTACTCTGTAGTTTTGGCACTCATCACAAGAGATGGTAAGGAATACAATGAACCCTCTGGTTTTCATTCCCACTATCAAAGTTATGATAACCCACAGGTTCTACTATTTTCATGTTTCCACTCTCCATTTGAACTTGTTTCTGTTGCTCGCACGATTGGAACCTAAAACTTTTCCGAGTAATCTCTGTTTCATTTTGGTTACAGTAATCATGGTGCCCATCATTTGCATAGAGCCGAATGGATGTTAGGCCTTACTTTCCCATGACGATGCGATTGAGGACCTAAAGAATCATGGTTGGGATATATTCCTTAAGAAATTTGAGGTTATAATCTTCAGGTAGCAGAAGCCTTCGCACGAACCTTTGACGGGTTCAGATCTAAGATAGGAAACATACAATTAGAATTGACAGAAGATTTCGTTAGCAAAGCAAAAGGGCTCCCATCAAAAGGCGAGGGATGGTTTAAAAACACCAGGATAGAAGAAGTCCAGTGGAATTTGTTTATGACCTCTCGAAAAACCAACTGTTGTGTAAAAGGTATTCCTATCGCCTTGTTAAAACCTGGATGGCATAGTTTTTTGTTAATTCTAAAACAATTTGTCACTTGCAAAGGTCGATATGGAATGGTATTTCTCTACCATATCCATTGGGAGATCGTTTTGATGAGGAATGGATTCTCCCAGGTTGATCCTACAGCAAACCCTAACTTAGACAAGCCAGTGGTTGAAGACCAGTTCAGTTATTCAATTAATGGACCAGATTTTATTGATAAAACCCCTCTAGACAAAGGATTGTTGTGTAATTTTTCACCTGCAACATTCTCAGAGAAAGAGACTTATGAATTGAAGGCAAGTGATCCTCTTGTGCATGTGAATGATGCTAGGTTGAACGTTAATGTTAAGTTCGATGCCAAGAAACTTTGTAAAAGAACAAAACAACAATGCACAGACTTGGGTTTCAAGAACAAGAAAAAAGGTCACCTAATCTCTAGGAAACTAAGGAACCGAAACGATACTCATCTGATCTCGATCGATCTGATCGAAATCGATGAGGGTTTGGATCCTGAGATAGAGGATTTTCTAGTTCGGGAAGATCCAGAAATTCAGGGTTCCACGAGGGAGGTTATCATTCATACTGAAACATATGATTTCGTAACAAATCTCGGGTATTAGGCAAGATCTAAAGCATACAACAAATAAGTCTGAAGCCCCTTTGGCTAATTGTGTCCCTCGTCGATGTGCCATCTCCCATGTACACTATGATGGATGTCTCGATTGGGTTGAGTGTTACTATACCGATGTTCCTCTCTTACAGGCCCGAATCAAATCTTGAACTTCTCAAAACGATCTATTGAAGAAAGAAAACCTTGATCTCAAGGCACATGCAAAGAGGGAGACTAAATGTATCAAGAGAGCTGGAAAAATAGTCATTAAGAATACAACCAGTGTCAAGGAAATTATAAACTTTGAACTGTTTGATCCCTCTTTGGCAGATTTTTAATGGTAAAATGTTTTGTTGTGATTTCGTTTGATTTTGTTATCTAATTCAAAATAAGTAGTTTTGAATTGTGATTTAATTTACTAAAATAAATACTGGCTACAAAATCTTCGATTTTATAGCCAAGTCTCTTTTGATAAAAATGAGTTATTAAAAATTGTTTTTTTTTTTAATTTATCAAATTGGTTGAATATTCTCAGGAAATGGGAGATTTTGTTGCTGACTACTTGGAGGAAATATTTTCAATTATACGCCTAAATGATTAGTAGTTTCTCCTTCCTTATGTTTTATAAAAAAATTGGTTTAATTTTTTAATAAACCAACTTTGTTATGAGTGGTTACCAATCCACTAATTTTGCAATATTACTTGATTTTGGGAGATTCAACTCTATCTTGTGAGATATGAGTATCAGGATCCTGGATTACTTTAAATATTGTTCACTTTTGTTAGTGAAGAGATCATTTTTGGAACGCATTATGGACATGTAATTCCTCAAGACTTTATGGACAAGTTGTTCACATTTCAGCTTTAGACCAACGTGACATTGTTCCATCTATGTTTTTCATCTTATATTATGGAATATTAACATGTTACACAGTTTTAGCCTCATTAGCATGTAATGTTTCATTTTATTCAGCGCTTTAAATTGTCTATAATTTGTTGTTTCATATATTATATATGTGATCATTATTTCACTTTAATATCATCGATTTTTGCTTGATGTTAAGTTGACATATCATATGAATGTTTCACATTAAAATTTATTTTATTGTAGACATTCACCTTTACAAGGTCACTGGATTTATAAGTTTATCACCCTGTTTTTTTATATCCTTGCTCCCAAAAAATACCTTGAGTTTATTTTGGAGATGTTAGCACAAGCCTGTTACAGATTTCTCTTACAGGCAAGATAGCTGGAAGTTTGGATTGCACAGGGATATAGACACAGTATGAGATTAATCTCAGGTTAGTGTTATTCACATTCAATTTCCATTGTTAGTTTATTAGTGAAATCAGATAGTTTAAATTGGTTGTGACTATTATTTTGTTCTTGTTTTAGATTATGTTTTATTAGTATCTTTTGAGTTTTTAGATTTTAAATTATTAAACAGAAAATATAAAAATGCGTGCTTTCTTTATCTGCTCCGTAAACAATTACAAAAACATTGATTTCGCAAGACATCCACCAAAACTTGCAAATTGTAAATATCTTGTTCATAATCACATGTTCATATTTATGTTTCTGTTTAGAATTCATAAATAATTACAGTCATGTACATAGTATCACAGTTGTAACCTTAGAATAGTTTATTTCCTTTCTTTGTTTTAGGACCTTAGTTGGCTAACGGATCCATTAAAACCGTCAAGATAGATCATACCAAACGGCTTGGGTTAATTAGACAACCTCGGACCAGATCTATCCTTCCAGTTGATGATGTGTCATTTACGCCCGTCAACAAGGAGCTATTCCATCAGTGGGATCTCCTTGATTTCAAGACATCGAAAGGACTCTACACCTGGGAAAATAATAGATTAGGGTTTGATCACATCTCATCTCGCTTGGATAAATTCTTAATCCAGAGCACATTCCTACAGGAAAGAAGGATAATCTCCTCCAATATTCTCCCAAAACTAACTTATGATCACAAACCAATCCTTTTGAGTTTGTTAGAAGAAGAAAACATGGGTCCAATTCCTTTTTGGTTCAGCCCTCTTCGGATAGATAAGGAGGGTTTTCTTGAAACTATCCATTATGCATGGTCCTCTCCAGTTTCAAGGTCTCCAAGATTTGTGTGGGAGCAGAGATTAAAGGAAACAAAACATGCACTGAAATCTTGGGTTAAAAACCCCATTAACACCCCCTTTAGTCTCAGATAAGATATTGTTCACCAGTTAGCAGATTTGCAAGTGGAAATAAAGTCCAAGGTCATCTTCAACTCAGATCTAGAGAACGAACAAGCTGCCCAAAGAAAAACTTTCCATGCCTTTCGCCATGAATAAGAATACTAGAGGCTTAAGTCTCGTAGCTTATGGCTAAAAGCTGGAGACCGAAACACCTCCTACTTTCATAGGTAGTATAGAGCCCGCCTCTGTTGAAATCACATTTTTGAAATTGCATCCTCAGATGGAACGATACACAAGGGTTTTGAACAACTCAAATCGATAGCAAAAATACACTTCCAGAGCCTTTACAAGGAAGAAAACATCGATTGCGAAGAGACTACCTTAGACTTCTTCTCACACATTCCCTCTCTCGTAAGAAGGGATGACAATATAGTACTCATGAAGTCGTTTACTGAAGAAGAAATATACAACGTCATCTGGTCCATGGATCCCGACAAAGCCCCAGGGCCAGATGGTTTCTCAATTCATTTGTATAGAACCTGTTGGGATATAATCAAGACCAATTTGCTAAGGATGATTAAATATTTCCATAAAAGAGCCAAAGTGGGAGGCAACACAAACTCCACTTTCCTAGCTTTAATCCCCAAATAAGTTAATCTGAGCTCCTTCAAAATATTCAGGCCTATCTCTCTCTGCAATGCTTCTTACTAAATTATGTCCAAGATTCTAGCAAATAGAATCAAGCCTCTGCTAGAGAACCTCATTTCCCCCATCCAAGATGGTTTTTTCAAAGGGAGACACATCCTCGACAATGTAATACAAGTTCAATAATCCATGCACTCCAGTCACCAACAACAAGAGCAAGGGATGCTAATAAAGCTCGACATGGCAAATGATTTCAAGGGGGTAAACTTCTCCTTCCTTTATAAATTCCTTCTCTCTTTCGGTTTTTGCTCTGAATTTGTTAACTTGATCAAAGCTTGTACTAAAAATCCTTGGATAGCCCCCCTAGTAAATGGAAGACCAACAAACTACTTTCAATATTTGAGGGGATTAAGGAAAGGTTTCCCCCTTTCCCCCTTCCTGTACATCTTGATGGAAGATACATTAAGTAGGAAGTTGACTGCAAAAAAGAAGATTGGTTCAGTCCTAGGCATTAGACTGATGAAGGGCCTTGATCCAATCAATCATTCCCTCTTTGCAGATGATTCCCTCTTGCTGGGCAGAGCTTCCATAAATATCGCAAAAAACTTCAGCGAAATTCTTCAAAGCTTCTACAGTATCTCTGTAGCACTCATCAATAAAAGGAAAAGTGCAGTGTATGGGTGGAATGCAGAACAACAAAAAATTCAAAGAATTTCCCTATACCTGGGGTTCTCGAGCTATGCTTCTTGGGAAAAAATAAAGTATCTAGGATTCCCCTTAACTCTGGGCTCCAACAAGTCTTCATTGTAGACAAAAATTATAATCAAATTCAAAGCAAAAATCTCATCTTTGGGAGGACAGTGGATCTCCAATGATGGAAAACTCACCCTCATAAAATTGGTCATGTCCTCCTTACCAATCTACCAGGCTTCCTCCCTTTTTACTCCAAAGGAGATCAATACTCAGATTATAAATATGATCAAATACTTTCTCTAGCATGGAGGTAAAGGAAACCAAAAGAAATATCACTTGGTCAATTGGGAAATTGTCAAATGCATATATTTTGAAGGTGGCTTGCAGGTTAGAGACCCCGAGCTTGCAAATATGGAACTGGGAGGAAAAATCCTTTGGAACCTTTATGCAAACAATGGCGCCTCTCTGAGAAACCTCCAAGAAGAAATCATTCCCAAAGGCACTCTGATCTAGAATCTCTGTCGTTGAGGTTTAGAATCCTTCCAAAAACACCTCTATCGAATCCCAGGGAATGGGAAAAATACAATGTTGTGGCAAGACATCATCATGGAAAACACAACCCTCAATGCCTCAAATGAACTCAAGGAAATTCGTGAGTGGCTTTCTCAGCACGGGTTCATCAAATTCGCAGACATATCTGCATGGGATTCTTCAGGAAGCTGGCGAACCTGGGATCTCTCGGGTGTCCCAGAACATTTGCAAATGCAGAAATCCCTCCTCCTTGCTACACTAATAGATTTATCTCCTGTCCTCCTCCTCTTTTCGGATAAATGGGGTTGGGGGGACTCTAGTATCTTCTCTGTAGCTGAAGGTTTCATTTCTCTTAAACCCCCCCAAGCTCCAATCAAGACAACAAGCCTCTGGAAGCAAGTTTGGGATCCTTTTGGCCTTCCAAAAGTAAACTTCTTTTGTTGGGTTTTAATGCACAAGAAAGTTTTGACAGGCGAAAATATGACAAAAAGAGGCATCATCGGCCCCCATAGATGCCCCATGTGTTGTAATGCCCTAGAAATGATAGATAATCTATTTGTGGATTTTCCATTTTCTCAAAAAGTATGGAAGAACTCCCTTCAAGGCCTCAATGCCACAGTTTTGAATTAGATCTCAGTGGTAGATTTATTCTCCTTTTGGAAGGCGCGCCACCCTCAAGAGATACAAAGCAATCCAAATTGGAAAATAATTTGGTAGGCCATCCCCCAAATACATTTGCTGGAAACTATGGCTGGCCAGAAATGATCAGATTTTTAACAACATGTTGCCTTCCCCCCCTTCAGTAATTGTGAAAGAAAAATCTCTCCTCCTTGAAACAATGGAAAATTATCCCTTCAAGAACGAAAATACTCTCCTTCCTGTAGAAAAGAAATGGATTGGTACTTTCACCTTCCGAGACAGAAAAAAAACCTCTGCTCGCCCCTATATCACTCTGGGTTGGCGTTTGCGAGACAAGGACGCAAGTTTTCAACACTGGTGGAGGAGGCAAGGCATAGCCTCAGTCTTTTTCGATGGATCCTCCAAAGGAAACCCAGGGAACGCAGGAGCAGATAGAGTGATTTAATCCTTAGATAGATCTCGAAAAGACAACTTTAGTTGGGGTCTAGGCCAGAGAAGAAATAATCAGGCTAAAATTCTCGGGTTGCTTAAAGCATGCCAAATAGCACGGGAAAATGGCATTAAAGAAATACAAGTTTTTGGAGACTCCAAAATCCTGATTAAGATCTTAAATTCGAATGATCACTTTAGCAATCTAGCGATCAGCAAGACACTGCTAAGGCTTAGACAAGTGTTGCAAGATTTATCCTCCTCTCTCTTTTTCCACATCCTTCATGGATCGAACAAGGAAGTAGATGCAAAGGTGAATATGGGTTGCCTATTGCCTCTAGGTACACTCATAAAAAATGATGAAGCCCCCTGTGGATTCCCATCCCGTAGAATGAGCTCTATCCGACCTCATATCATAGTAAGAGCGGGAAATGTTGTAATCAGGTTAAGCGGGAATTTGTTCCCTTGTAATGATGGTTGATTAGGCCTCAGACCAATTGATCTCATTTTTCAAATAAAATTGCCCGTTTTAGTTTAAAAAAAAAAATCATATATGCACTATACATTCTAGTGAAAAACAAATTTCAAAATTATAATAAATATAGTTAGATATTAAGATTTAATTTAGTTCTAGTGATACGTTAAGATCTATTTATTAAATAAGTATTGGACATAAGCATTGGAAATTGCAATATTAAATAATTAATTATTTAATATTAAACAATTAATAACTAATTGTTTATTTAATAAATTGTGCATTGCACATTAATAAATAATTATTAATCTTTTAATTATTTGTATAGGACTATATTAAAAAAAAAATTAGTAATCGTGTGGACTTTTATAGGACTATGCTAAATATGTATAATTAACTTTTATTAAATTGATAATTAACTTTCATTTCTAATATACATATATATGTAAAAATCATTTTGTTAAGCATATGCATAACACTACTCTATTATTGATAACATTGATAACTATTAGACAAAGTGTTTGTTTTGCAGGGATATAGTTGTGCAGAGGTGTGGAAGCTATATGTGTGAGGACTATATATTGTTTTACTCCACATATGATCATATTTATTTACTACTTGTTTTACTCCACAATGAAGAGTTTGTTCTTTTTCTTATTTTTACAAAGTTTTATGCTAATTATTTTTACTTGTTTTTACATTAGTCTTATCATTGTCCTCTTTACATCTAGATATAACACTATTTTTCTTTATTATATGAATTATGTTTTCATAAAAACTATACATTATCTATGCATCTAGTTATATTAAGTTTTATTGTTCAACATATATTTCCTAATAAATAAAATTGCCCTGCCATATAACCCTTGTTTATCCCAATATGATAATGAATACCTCTATTAATTTGGCACTCCATACAAAAGTCACCAATAACGATATAACGATTTGACCAAATAATTAGAGTTTGGCACTCCATACAAAAGTCACCAAAAGCGATATAACGATGAACTATTTAAGGAGGTATTCTTCTCTCTTCTTAGGTAGGTTCTCTACTGAGCTAGGTTTTCCTCTAAGGACCACCATGAAACCTGCACTTGTCTACAACAGTGGATCCTTCAACCATAGTGATTATTGAACCTTTTAGTGATGTCTTTCACTTCCAGAGTCGAAGTTAGTAGAATCAGTATTTGGGAGGAGGCCAGGGATCACTATGTAAACTGATATTAACTTTGAACTCTTGACTACTAGCAGTAAATTTGAAATGCGTAGTGATGGAATTACTCCAGAGTTGGAGTTAGTAGAGTCAGTGTAAGGTTCATGTCTTGTGTTTGGTTTGTTTCACATTGGGAGGTCACTCCAATTGTTTCAAGACCTCAGATTAACATTCTTTATACTTTGGGAGAGCATCATGAGTTCTGGTTACCTATGCTTTTGAGTCTTCTTACTTAGGGACTGACCGATTGACTTGTCCCTATTTGGAGATGGTTATTGCTACTAAGGATTGTGGTTTTTATCTTTTATTCTCCTTGTTTTGTGAACTTTCTCTCTTTGACTATTTCCATAACTCGGATATATCATCCATTGTGTCTTAGGTCTGGTTGTTTTACTTTGCCTAGGATTCTAGTGACAAACCCTGTTACATTGGGATTGTTTCCCTTTTCTAACATCTCTATCTCGCTTGGGATTCCAGACTATCTGTTTTACTTGGCTTAGTTTATCTTTTGCTTTTTACCATGAATCTGGGGCCATTAGTTGGCGTTACTCAGGACATCAATACTCTTATGGACCCACTGGATGAGGAAGATTGGAGAAGGTTAGGAATCTTCAGTAAGGCAAACAAGGCTGGGGTGTCTTCAAGATCATTCCATTCTATTAATCATTCATGTTGCCTACTGGTGATACTATCGGTCCTAAGTTTTCATTGGCTTCGGGTATTTTCCAGGAATGATCATTTATCAACCCTACTTCTTCTGGTGTTGGCCCACCTACTACATCACTTTTCCTAGTCACCCAGCTACCTAAGGCCTCAGTACACCACTATAGAAAAGGGGTTAAACATGGAGCACTGGATGGTTGGATTAGGATTCCTCTATTTAACGGTTTTCAGTCTGGATCTCAGAAAAGGGTGTGGAAACCAAACAAGAGAGTGAGAAGGATGGTTCTAGGAGATGATGTAGGCCTTGAAGAGACTTGCATGCTTTCCATGTGTGGGTTAGTAGGAATAATTTCTTACAGTTACCTAGCAGACTGCTCTGTCACAACTTGGGTACAAAAAACCTGGAAACCTATCCTCGGATACTCTCCTGAGATACAATACCTCACGAAAGGGTGGATAGGTTTTATTTGCATATCTACGAAGGATGTGTCTGTGTTACTGGACAGGTTCTAGGTTTTAGGGCGGAGTACACTGATGTTGAAAAGGTGGAGGGTGGCCTTTGATCCTGCCACTGAGTACTTCCAACATAGGCATTTGTGGGTATTATTGTTGACACTACCCCTTCATATTTGGAATGAGGGGGGCCTGATGGTTGTAGGAAACTCACTGGGGCATTTTATTTCATTGGATACTTCGTCTATGGAGTCCTCGGCAAGAAAAGTGGGAAGTATATTGGTGGAGATCAATTTACATGAAGGATTGACTGAAATGATGGACATAGAGTGGCGAGGCTGGCATACTAAACAACGTTTATATTATCAGGATATCCCATTCAGGGGTAGATGGTGTCATTGTACTAGCCACCTTCGAAGGGAATGTCCTGGTAAAGTCTTTGAGGAGAAGTCCGAAGAAACCATGATCCAGTAAGACTCTCCAGCCTATATGGATGAAGATACTTCATTAGGGGTCTTTCCTCACTTTTCAGCAGCTATGACTGGCTTTCCCTCGGCTCCATCAAACACTTTTTTGGGTAAGTTAAAGCAACATTGCTCTTCTCTCTTTTCTTCATCAACTTGAGTGGGAAAAGGAAGCAGTCAATAGCTTGAACTGTCTGTTACGTTCCACTACCGGTTCTAAAGGGGTTTCTGAGGGTCCACAAAATTCTCATTATATTGGTAAGGAGAAACCTCCTACTGGTGTGGAAGGGGATATACCCCTTATCTTTGTTGTTGTTCAACTAGTTGGGAGTCGTGCTGCCTCTCCTTCCTTCACAAATGTAAATAGTCGTTCCTTTCCAGACCTGCATGAGTTGCAGCCTAATGGTTTGGAAGAGGCTATTGAAGATGTGTTTTATCCATAGGTGAGGCATGTTGTCTCTCCGTCCCACACTTCTATAGCTGGATTGACCGACCCTCTAGCTGTGAATCATATTGCCTCCTCCCCATTTACATGTGTAGTTGGACCTTCCTTTCCAGTTCTGTAAGGGGACGTGACGCCTGAGTTGCAACACTTTCTTTCGGAAGGGAATATTGCAGTTGCAGTCTGTTCAAAGGTGAGGCGTGCTACCTCTCCAGACTACACACTTGTAGGAGGCTCGCTCTTTTCTGAAGCTCAAGGGAGTGTGGAGAGGGTGTCTGAGGCACTCCACAGTCCTACTCTTCCCGACGCGTTCAATTCTTTGCTGGAGGCAAGTTCAAGAGAACTAGAGGAGACTGAGAGCACACTTAACAATGTTCTAGAATCTTTGATTCCTGGTATTAAGATTATTGATCAGGCTATTAAACTACCCACTTTTATAGGGAGGACTTGCATCGATAGTGAGGAGTCTTCTGGGATTACCAGTACCAAGAAAAAACATGCTAACCAGGGGAGATATTTTTCTTGGTTGAGGGGGCTAGGAGTTGATATATCCCCCATCAAAACGAGAAGTGTCTGGAAAAACCAGTTACAGAGTTCGGTGAAGATTTTTGATACTACACCTTCTTCCAGTGATAATGGGCCTCTTAGAGAAGTGAAATCCTTGGCAAGGGAAAAGTAATGTTATTTCTCTCCTTAAACATTCAAGGGATCGGAGGCACCCTCAAATCTGCTTCCTTTCAATGTTGTTTGGCACTTACTCACCCGAAGATTATTTTCTTCCAAGAAATTTTAGTCTCTGCTAAAAAAGCAAGGGATTTCTTACTTTCTTTCATACTAACGTGGGTTGTTTGCTCGGTAAGTTCTTTGGGCACCTTAGGCAGATTATTGGTTGCGTGGGATCCCAATTTGTTTGAGCTAGCTCCATTTCTTATGGTGGGGGGCATTTTATTATTAGGTAGGAGTGTTATTTATCATAGGGATGTTGCCTTACTTAATATCTATGCTCCCTGTAACAATCGGACTTCCTTTTGGAAAGATTTGGATGACAGTGGTCTCCTTACTTTAAATAATTTAACAATGGTTGGAGACTTTAATCTCCTTCTCTCTCCAGAAGAGGCCTCGAGGGGAATTGAACAGGTTTAGTGGATGGCTATTACAGTGATCTATTTTCATCAAATTGTTTTATTGACATGAAGTCGTCGAAACTGGTAACAACTTGGAGGAATGGCCACCAAGGAAAGGAATTCATTTCAAGAAGACTAGACAGGTTTCTAGTAGTTGAAACTCTATCAACTGAAGTTGGATTTTACAGGTTATGGTCGAGCTACCTTTTGTCTCTGACCATGCCCCTGTTCTCTTACAGCTGGAACTTTTTCCAGCCTTCAAAGTATTTCCTTTTAAATTTAATGAGCATTGGCTATGTGCAAAGGATTACACAGCCATTATGGAAAGCGTATGGAAAGACCAGATATACCTATCAGAAAGAGGCAAACAAAAGAGAATTCTTTGGAAATTACAGGACCTAAAAAAAGCTGCAAAAATATGGGACAAAGATTTGAAGACAAAGAATAAAGCTAAATTGTTGATGATCGAAGCAGAAATTAAAACATACTTTGATATTCTGAGTAATGACTATAACAAGGAAGGAGCAAAGGAAATATTGAGGTTTTTGGAAATAGAGAGAAATGAGCTATTAAGATTTGAGGAAGAGAAATGGCGCTTGAGAAGCAGGGTGCTCTGGATGGCAAGCGGAGATAGGAATACAAAATATTTTCATAAGGTAGCTAGTCATAACAGATTCAAAAAGCATATTTGGGAAATAAATAGGGATGATGGTGATAAAGTGGTGGATCAGCAGGGCATTAAAGAAGAAGCAATCCATTACTTTAAGCAGTTCTACAGAGTAAACACCACACCTAATATAGAAGAATAATGTAAACTAATATATCTTTTCCCACTTATGGTCAATGAAGAGGAAGTGGATACACTGTACAAACCTGTTACTCTGGTAGAATTGAAATCAGTACTCTTCCAGTGTAAGAAAGAAAAAACTCTGGGACCGAATGGGTGGACAGCAATTTTTTTTATTTATTTCTTTGATCTAGTCAGTGAGGATCTCTTAGCAATGGTAGAAGAATCTAGACTTTTAGGAAAAATCATCGGTGGCCTAAAATCAACATTTTTGACACTGATCTCGAAGGTCAATAATCCTAAAACATTCAAGGACTTTCTCCCTATTTCCCTTTGCAACCTTTGTTATAAACTTATTTCAAAAGTCATTTCCAACCGTATCAAGCCTTTTTCTGTCAAAGTCAATCTCTCTTGAACAAATGGGATTCCTGGAAGGTAGACGCATACAAGATGCAATCGAGACGGCACATGAAAGCCTCCACGGTATTAAAAAGAAGAAGTTAAAAGCACTAGTCCTTAAACTGGACTTAAAGAAAGCCTACAAATACATTGATTGGGATCTTCTCAGAATGATCCTTCTGAAAATTGGGTTGGGGTTACATTTGGCCAATTGGTTCATGTCTTGCATCACTTCCTCTTCGTTTGTTGTCCTTATTAATGGGGAGGGTGCTTATTTTTTCAGAAGCGGAAGGGGAATCAAACAGGGGTGCCCTCTTTCACCACTTATTTTCATACTCATCATGGAGTGCCTCAGTTTATTATTGAAAAATAGTCAAGTGGAGGGTGCTATTATAGGTTTAAAGATTGCCAGTTTCACCATAATCCTACATATTCTTTTTGTGGACGACATCCTTATTTTATCCAAAGCTAGCCTATCGTAATGGAGAGTAATCAATAAACTACTTTCACTTTTTTGTAAAGCTTCTGGCCTAGCAGTGAACCTTACAAAATCAACAGTTCATTATTCTGGCCTTTCAGATCATGAACTGGACGAATTCAAATCTGTCCTTAATTATACATTCAATGATATTACTATTCGATTCTGTTACCTGGAATACTACTTGAAGACTGGGACACATCGAGCAGTAGATTGGGGTTGGATTGTGGCCAAAATTTCAAACAAAATCAATTACTGGGGCAATAGGTGGCTTTCATTGGCTGGGAGGTATATCCTGGTTAAATCTGTTCTGGAAGGACAAACAGTCTATTGGATGTCTTTGGAAACATTACCTCGCTCGGTCTTAACCAAAATCAAGAAATTGATCTTCGATTTTTTGTGGAATGGCCACCAAGACAGATAGAGGATTCACCTTTGTAGCTGGGAGTTGTTGTCAAGACCCAAAAGGAATGGGGGTTGGGGTATTTACAATTTAAATTCTTTCAATCTGGCATTAAATTCAGTGACTCTTTGGTGCGTTCTAACAGTGGAAAGTCTTTGGAATTATGTTGTAAGAGATAAATATCTAAAAAAATCCTCACTTATCGATTGGCTAAGAAGACCAGTCCATAAAGACGGGTTTGCTTCAAGGATTTGAGCAAGTTTACTATGCAGACTTCCAATCATTCTTCACTGGATCGCATGGCTTGCTAGCAGTGGAATTCATATAAAAATTGGTTGTGATAGAATTCTAGGTATGGGTATAAGATCTACACTTAGCAATGAATTGTGGTTGACTCTCAATAGAGAACGGATCACACTCCTCTCGCAAGCATCAAAGTCGCAGGATCAACTCAATTGTACAGATAGATGGAAATCAAGTGTTGAATTGGGTCTAGCGGATCCTTTAACAACAGAATGGTCAAATTTCATTAAAGTGCTAAGTGGAGAAGGCATTACACTGTCTACCACTAACAAAGACGAATTGAAATGGGCTGGAGGAGACCGATCGAGGGCATTCACAGTCAAAAACTTCTATGATGTGATTATGTCTACTCTCTCCTTGCCGATTTGGAGTGGTTGGAAGATTGAATGTTGGAAATGGTGTACAGAGATAAAAATAATATTATTCTTCTTACTGGCGGTAGAAAATAGAGTACTTACTTGGGACGTACTACTTAGAAAAGGATGGATAGGCTCGGGGCTATGCTTTTTACATAAAAAAAACTCAGAAGACACGCATCATCCGCTCATTCATTGTGAGTTCACGAGAAGAGTGTGGGATTCTCTATCACAACAATTAAAACTAACTAACAGTTGGAATGACCCTTCATTGGCTAATTGTATGGAAGATTGGATCCAAAACAGGTCGGCACCCAAGGCTCTCCCTCTAATAACGTCTTGGTTTATTTGGAAGGAACGCAACCTGGCAGTTTTCGAAGGAAAGTATCCGTTGGTAATTACAGTGGTCTTCAAGATCCTTGGAGCATTCCATAAAAGATTGGCTGTCAACAAGTCCCAGACATTGAGAATAAAACCTTTCTTTAGACTTCAAGGCTACACATTGGCATTTTTTAATGGGGTAGCGGAGGCAGGGAGCTTGAGATGTGGGGCAAAAGGGACTCTGAAATGTAGTCAAGCTCCGGATTACAGATGGTTCATTAGTTGTGGTGTAGGGACCAACATTAAAGTTGAATTAATGGGAGCATGGACGTCTCTCTTGATTGTGAGTCTTCTAAATATACATCATCTGCAAGTCATGGAAGATTCCAAAATAACTATCGACCAGCTTAATAAAAAAGGGAATTTGCAAGCGATCAATATCGAAGGGTGGAAGATTAGGATAAGAGAACTTATGGCAGCCTTTCAAGGCATTAATTTCCATCATATTTATAGGGAATCCAATGAGGAGGCTAATAATCTGTCTAAGAGAGCTCTTTACTCTCATCTGTCTAAGAGAGCTCTTTACTCTCCCAAAGGTAAACTGATCTATTGTACATGGGATGGTGAAAGTGAGGGCCCAACCAATCACATAAACATTTTCTAATTCTTGAATATGGTTTGAGTGACTGCTTATTTTATATTCTGGAACATGGAATTAACACCGAAAGGAATCAATCCTTCTTTGTTTAGGCTAGGCAAAGATGATTCATTTCAGCATGAATTTGAACGGAGGCTTTTTTAGTTGTAGTGGAGATATTTAATTTTTCATTCTTTCTTACATTTGATGGAGATGTAAAAAAATTATAATCAATATAATTTTGAGCGATTTTTCATCAAAAAAAAAAGGTAACAAGTCATTACTTAAAAATGTCAGCAGAAGCACACCAAAGCCTTCCATACCCAGTACACCAAAGCCTTACATAGCCCCATGCGTGCAAAGAAAACTGGATGACACACCTATCCGAGTATTTAATAATTCAAACTTATGAAAAAAAAAAACTACCCATTTATAAAATCACGTGATAATGAAAGTCCAAAGTTTAAATATTTTAAAAGAATTCAGAATAGAAAAAAAATGTATTCATAATAAACTTCACAACATTACTTTTTATTACATAACTTAAACACATATATAAAATTATAAATAACAAATATATTTAATCTTTTATAAAATATTAAAATAAATTTTCTATTTAAATTAAAATAAATTTTCCATAACAATTAATTAATTAATTATTATATTTATTATAAATATTAATATAATTAACTAAATAAAAATTATTATATTAAATTAATATCATTAACTTATATCTATTATTAATATAATTTAATGCATGGTAATGTGTTACAATCCAATTTCAATTGTCAATCAGTATCAAAGTTTACAAAACATTATAACAATATATAGGATGTGTAGAGTTGTTTGGAAGTTCACAATCAAGTTCATAATCAAAATGATCATTATGGATTTTCCTAACAATTCTATAAATCATTCTCACTATAAAAATTTAAAATTAATTAGTATATAAAATATAAGTTTAATATGTTACTTACAAAATTATAATTATAATATTTTTTTAGCCATCCAAACTAAATCCAATCAACAAACTATCTTATATAAATATTGTGATCATAATTATTATTAATAATAAATAAAACCTTTTAATAAAAATTATCAACTAATTCCCATGCAAAACACAAATCTCTTAATCTCTAATAAAGATGTATGTTTCACTTTTCTACTAATTTTTTAATGTTTTTTATTATTTATTTTTATTAAAAATAATTTAAAGAAAACTTTAAATTAGATTAGAGTTTAACAAATTTATTAAATTTTATGTTTTAAATTTTGGTTTTTTTCACTGAAATTTGGAAAATCACAATATTTTTTTTATTTTTGAATCCAAAAAAAATTTATTATATAAATGAATTCAACTTGCTGAAAAATCTATGGAACACTTCTACTATATAAAATTAACCACTCAAAAATTTATGGAACACTTCTATTATATAAAATTAACCACTCAAATCTATAAATCCAACAAATTTTCATAAAATTTCAAAACATATATATATATATATATATATATATATATATATATATATTGAGTGGGCCTAATGACATTTGTTTCCTCTTAAGAGGTTACAGGTTCAAATCTACCTTGTCCCACAAACAAGAGGATCTCATACACCAATTTAATGTGGCTTGGCGGTGACCTTAAAAATAGATTATTATTATTATTATTATATATTAAAATATTAATTTCAACGAATCATTTCAACCATCTGTTAGTATCAACTGTTAGTATCAAGAACAAATTTTGATCATTTCTCCCACAGTCCCTTAGATATGCGCCGGACATTGAAAGTCCTCCTTCATCTCTTAAATTTCTGAAGTTTCGTGACGCACAAAACATTTTGCCTAAAAATTCACAAAAAATTTACATTTTATTTTATAATGTTTTTCCAAAATAAAATATTATTTGAATAATTTCGATAATAAATTATTATTTGAATAATTTCGGTCAGAGTAAATTTTGAGTAGTCCGTGTGCGGAGATGAAAATTCCTCCAATAAAGTCCCTAAGATCTGGTCCGGACATCGAACTCCTCCTTCCACTCTTAAATTTCTGAAGCTTCGAGATGCACAAAACCTTTTGCCCAAAAACCCCCATCATGCTGCAAGTGATCGTCCTGTGTTTATGTAAAGGATATGAATGAAAAAAAGAAAGCACAGATTATCAAACCCGACACCAAAGGGAGAGGCACCGCCGGGCAAATCTACCCCGCCACGGCCCTCTCGGCAAGAAAGAAAAAACGAATTTCATTAATAATGTTTAGACCCGCCTGCAAGCGCACCTGCAAAGGCAAGGTCAGGGAAACCTCTCACACACAAACCCTCGCATGGCCTCTCACGGCCCTAAATACATTAAACAAATTACAGCTATAGCTATGTATCTCAATAATCTGACCAATTCGATCTACAGATCGAATCCCGTGCCAGGCATTATTATACATTGCACAACAATCAGAAACTGTCCTTCAATCCCGATCCTTAAAGCCACAGCCCGATCTTCACCTTTAATGACCGATATGGCGGTGAACACAAAATCCAAGCGAGACCAAATCTCCAGTGCTCAGATCCTCGACTACATATATGTGGACACAGAAAATAAAAACTCGAAGATCAGTCCTTCGTTAAAAACCAGGGGAAGAAAAGACAGTTATTTCCTTCATAGAACAAAAGAAATGCATAATGCAAAGACAGAAACCCTGCAAAACATCACGCAGGATTGAACGAATATAACTTCATTCGGCCCTAACGCTGTCATTTATAGACTGCGTGGATGAAATGGACGACCAGGATCAACCGGTAGACAATATTATTTGGCGAATATGCTTTCATCTAACGGTAAAAAGGAGTTGATGCTTCATCACGACAACTGTAAAGGTAGAGAGTGGTACGCTTAGCGGGAAGGTGAGCAGGGCCACGTGATGACAACTACGTAAAATCCCCAACGGTTCCTTTCCTTTCCCTCTTATTCGCAATCTCATTTTATTGAACTCTTTGTTTGTATAATTTTATGGTGTAGCATATGGTATTCTTAAGAGCCACGTAACTATCACAGCCACTAAAAACCGTGGCTGATGAACGCCGAAAATGATTATGAGTGTGTCAGCACAACCAGCGTGCTAAATCCAAAGTTTAATCATTTAAACGTGGCAATCATATAGTGCTACAGTATTTTTTTAATATGAGTAAGTAAATGTTAAAAGGTAAACAGGGTAACGGATGCATTCAAAAATACAAGGAAATTATGAAGAGAAAATCACATTCATTGATTTGGGAGGACGACTAAGAATATGCCAGCATCTTCAATTGTTAGCCATTACGTATATTACTTTTCATATTTTACAATCTTGCAAACTCAACCACCTAGTTGTGGTTAGATTGAGACTACACAATGAGACTTTCTTTGAACAATTTTTCATTATAACACAAGATAATGTTTTTCACCACACCAAAAATATCCTTGCATCAGGTGTAAGGGTGGGGAGGAGGAGAACACCAAAAACAATAAAATTTATAGTATTTATAAAGAAATAATAAAATATCCTTGCATCGGGTGTAAGGGAGGTGAGGTAGGGGTGAGGAGGAGGAGGAGGATCCATGCATCGGGTGTAAGGGCGGTGAGGTAGGGGTGGGTATTCCACCTACCTCCTTGGTGGATCCCTGCATCAGGTGTAAGGGAGGTGAGGTAGGGTTGGGGAGGAGGATCCATTTATCGGGTGTAAGGGAGGTGAGGTAGGGGTGGGGAGGAGGATCCATGCATCGGGTGTAAGAGAGGTGAGGTAGGAATGGGTATTCCACCTACCTCCTTGGTTGGTATTTGGAATTTATTGAGGAGGAGGAGGAGGATATTCCACCTGCCTTCTTAGGTGTAAGGGAGGTGAGGTAGGGGTGGGTATTCCACCTACCTCCTTAGTTGGTATCGCATTTAGTGATATAATGTTCATGTATGGGAGGAGGAAGAGGAGGAG
The DNA here is from genome assembly GCA_000966675.3 of Picea glauca. Classification (NCBI taxonomy): domain Eukaryota; kingdom Viridiplantae; phylum Streptophyta; class Pinopsida; order Pinales; family Pinaceae; genus Picea; species Picea glauca. The sequence goes on from JZKD02S2344639.1 coordinate 158,325, forward strand.
GAGGAAAATATCCTTGCATCGAGTGTAAGGGAGGTGAGGTAGTGGTGGGTATTCCACCTGCCTCCTCGGTTGTTATCTAGCATTTAGTGATATAATGTTCATGTATGGGAGGAGGTTCATGTATGGGAGGAGGAGGAGGAGAATTATTGTTTTTGCTATGATTTTTGAAGGAGCTCTAATCAAGGCATTCCAAGAGGAGGAGAAGGTTTGTTTTTCGTATGATTTTTGAAGGAGCTCTAATCAAGGAATTCCAAGACAAATGTGTCATGGGTCTTTATAACTTGGCTTTTATGGCTGTTCTTCTTGTTTGTTTAAACATCATAGAGATCTCCTTTATAGTAGGCTTCAATCACCTAGGTTTAGATTTCTTTAGAAGCCTCTCATTTGGAAACAATTCAACCTATAACAAATGTGGGGTAAGGGATTAGTGTTCATTGATAAATGATGGGAAGAAAGAGCCAGGGGTACTATATGTTGAAGAAATATGGCATTCTCTATATGTTGAAGAAATATGATATTCTCAAGTTGTTTTGGAATATTTATGTCATTGATCTTCTCCTTGCAGCCTTGGAAACGAGCAGACTCAATTTCGAAGGATGAGTGATATGTTGGACAAAGGGAAAATGACAATGGAAGAAATCCAACCCTCTCATCCTAGCAGAAGAGGAATACCTAGGTCTTGTAAGTCCACCTACAAGGGTAAATGGAGGCTAATAGGCCTACCAAAACAAAAATGGAGGTTAAGGAAGCAACAATGCTTTATCATATGAGGTTTCCTCCTAACATCAAAGCAGAGGTTGAGAGAATTGAGCAGAAGGTCAAAGAGAGGAGAGGAAACACCCCTTCAAAGGAAATTGATGGTGAACCCATGAAGTGGATTCCAAATACGGGCTTCTCCCAAAGTCAAGATACAAAGTATTTTAGGCAAGTTGATATTTATTGGAAAACAAATTCCAATGTTGCTTAAGTTATTGAAGAAATGGGCTTTCAATAGAAATCCATTCTTAACAAACTACAATTTTTGGATAAAAAAATATGAAGCATTAGTAAAAGTGTGTGGGACCTAGAAGTAGTGGGACAAGGGTAGGAGCAAAAGCACAAAGAAAAAAACTTGTTCTCAGATACTTCTATTGATACTATCCCATCATTCATCTATGTAGATTCAGAGTTGGAAGATAAAGACTAGGAACTCTATTCTCTCTTTTTTAATTTTTCTCCCATAGTGATCAATAAAGGTATGTGTTATATTTAAGGTTAAATAGCAAAGAGAAATGTATTCCATGTTAAATTTTGCTTAAACTCTTCTACCAATCTAACTAGTTTGTTGAACTCGATTCCTCCATCGTATTATCTTTATAATCATATTATAAAGTCAAAACAATATATATTAACTCTAGACATCACTAATATTTCTATTGGACTCATAAAGATAAAAAAAATTGACAAATTTGGTGGTCTCCCTTATAGCAACTTATAATGAAGAATAACTATATCGTTTACTATAAAATATTAATGTAGCGGTCCTCTAACTTTTTAGTCCTTGCCTAAGGCAAGGGACTCTAGCTTTCGCGCAGTGGCCAACTATCTTTGACCACATATTAATTGGTGCTTTCTACGACATTAGTTGGTGCATTATGGAGATCGGATCTCATATTATGCATTGTTATTTGTATTTCCATTCAATTTTTTTATTATCATGATTTATTTTTAAAAATTAATTTATTTTCTTTTTTATTAAATATTATAGATCGAATATTTAATTGGTTCCTAGCTCGTTGATGTGATGTTATTTACCTATTGTGTGTGATTTCCTTTTCGGAATTGTCAAGATTAAAAAAGGAATTAAAAAAAAAATTATGAATGGCTATGAATTGCACTCGATGGTCTGACCTTCCTACAGTCAATGGCCTCTTAATCCACTTGGCAGGTTTTTTTTACATCATTCTAGCATGCAACACGGAATCTTATTCTTGTTGCTACATGCTTCCCAGTGAAGATGCATGAGCTAGGAGCCAGGCAGACAAGTTACCTCCTTTCATTGTTAATGGCATTAGTTCTAAAATACCACTACTGTATGCCCCTACTACCTACATGTTGCTTGATAGATGAAGCCACTAGCCAACCCAAATACCGATGGCATTATTTCTGAACTACCACTATTTTCTGCCCTTGCTACCTATCTCTTGATAGATGAAGAAACTAGCCATACCAGATATTGGTTAGCCTGTTGCTATCTTGATCTGATACTAGTTATCCTATTCATGACGAAGTCCTCACAACTTTTATTTTTCAATGATGATGAAAGCGCCCACCAAAATGCATATCCTTACCATTATAGGTATCAAAAAATTATTTGTTTCTCAGCAAACAACCATTGTACCACTTTACTAGTTCTTGTACGTGCCTCTTGAGCTCTCCATGTGCGGGAGGAGGGCCTAGTCTAGACCAGAAGACAATCGACTCGTACCCAAAGATGTTATTCTCCAAACACCAGAAGCTACCTCCTACTTGTCAAGATACATGGTGTTATATTTGCTTGGGAGAGTATACATATAAGGAAGTCTTGCGTTTAATCACTGACTGTCGCCATTGCTTCCATGTGTCGTGTATTGATGTCTGGCTCAAGCTGAATGCATCATTCCCTCTCTGTAGAACGTATCCATTGTCGAGTCCTCTTCCCACTCCCCTCTTTGGTCTCATTCCCCTTTCCCACTAACATAAGAAACACAGTGGAAATTAATAATGCATGTAAGTTAGTTATTTAATAGAGTTCCATAAGGTTTCTATTGAAATTTCTACACAAGCTGTGGATGAAAGGGTTGTCATCTAGGAGAGTTTTTTAGTATTTATGTTTAAATTTATGGAGATGAAAGATGTGTCTATGGATGTACAAATTGCATGCAGGACACATAGAGTTAAGCTATGGGCGATGGATAAGTCAGTAAAATCTCATATATTTTATTTCCTTAATATGTATTAAAATAGTTTTTGTATCTTTAGCATTGAATTTTATAAGTTGTTCATATTGGAAATAGTCCATATTAAAAGGGATTTATGAATCGACATCTCAGATTGATATGGACGACAATTAGTATAGAAAATTATCCTAGAGAAGTATTAAAAGAAACCAGGTGGAAAAGGTTCTTACTAAAGATAAATTTATTCATTTTTTATATTAGCCAGGGATTTAAAAAAAAAAAATGTTGGTTTTTACTTTAGAATAGTATGTAAGTTTTGAACCTGTGAAGTAAAGCAATGCATACAGATTCTTAAGAAAAACAGAAATTAATCAATGGCTCATACACATAGTACACATAGATTTACGTTGGGAACCCTCAACTGGGAGAAAACCAACCTTCCTTGGTGTCGCACCTCTCAACTCTTCATTATATTAATTTCACCATTTACCATACAATATATACAATGTTTTTAGGTATTTTGTAGCTACCAAAACCATAATCCCTTAATCCAGGATTAATTTAGAAAACCGCTAAAAATAGCAAAAACCGCCCCCCCCAAAAAAATTGGGGCGTTGTCCAAAACGTTGCGCGTAACCAGGGGGGGCATACCTGGCCCCCCCTAGGAAGCACCCAACACACACGACACAAAAAACAAAAGAAGTTGGGATCTTCAAACACAGTCGTCGAATCAGACGCCCTCACACACACACACATGCAAAGAATATAACAGATACCCAACATAGTATGCACATGGGACGTGGGATTTTTTTTGTTTGCAGTGTACACATGAATTTTATAACTTGTCTCATATTGACTAGTACATCTTAACTAAGATTTATGAATCATTACCTCATATTGATATGGACGAACGATAAGGAGTTGTGGTGAACTTATCATAAACTCTTGAACCACTATCACATATCTGGAATAGACTGAATATTATATTTTGAAGGATGCAATGAACTCCAAGATTAATCTCCCTCAGGTCAGTGGGTCTAACATTGGACTGGACCGTTGTTTTGACCAACGATCTAGCTCTTCAAATTCACACTTTCTGACTATAACTTTCCACTTCAAAGGAGAAGATTTCAATTTGCCAGTAAAGAACTATATAGTCGTTGTTGGAAGTGGCATAGTTTGCCTTGCGATGTTACCGAACAAGGATATGTCAATACTATGTCTCAACAGTAGGTAATATTCAACAACAAAACTACCAAATACTTTATGGCGATCGGAGGAACGTGTTGTCCTTTGCACCTATGGTTTGTGATACCTTGTAAGTTAAGAAGATGCTTATAGGGCTATGTTGCTTTGTCCAGGGTATGGGTTTTATATATTTTTATGTATTTATTGTAGTTGTATATTACTCTTGTAACCGTTGGATGCAATTTTATGGTTGTAACAATTGGATGAACAATGTTATCCCTAAACACAAATCCATATGCCGTGGTTGAACCCGTTTACAAAGAGAAATTGACCGTGCAGATTGTAAATGTTGTTTCCATGACAAAGTATCTTGAAATGAAGTAGAACGAGATATCTCAAAGCATTATGCATGCAAAAAAATAATTTCTACTTACTTGAGTTGGTCATAGAACTTGGAGAAAATTACAGTTTGTTTCTAATTCTTCCTTCTTTACTTCTACCACCTTTGCTTCTATTTGTGGTGCTTCATCTAGATCATCAGGAATTGCATCACGAATTTCATAATATTGATATATTGATAAGTAACATGTCAAGCACTCTTTGAAACTGCTCTCCTGAGACTTGATCCGACCACGAGACCAACAACAGTGACGAAGAGAAAACATAGATGGAACCTAGGTTGCACGTGTCCTGCGTGAAAACAAGGTGTAGGCCAATGCATGGGAAGGATACATGCAATCTGCATGCAAACCAAGTGGAGGTCCCCTGTATGCAATGCTATACGATTTTTTAACGTTTTGACCTTTATTTTAATATTCATTAATTGCAGCCGAATATGCATGTTATTATATTTTTTGAACTTTAAAGTTTAGTTGCAAAACATTAAACTAATCAATTACGCACATCTCGAGGACAGTGCCTCTCCATGAAGGCGCATCCCTTTGGGTCTCTACAATTCTTTTCTTTATGAATATTTTATGTCTAGCATAATTAAATAAATGCACGCTAAGTGTAACATCCCAAACCACCAACATGTCGGATAATGCTACCCAAACACCCTTAACTTTGCCTTTACTACTTTGATACCAAATTGTAATGTCCCTAGCCACCCACAGGCCGGGAAACACCACTACATGGAACATACACATATATATAACATGCACTTTAATGAATTTAAAGAAATTAACACAAAGTTACTACTACCATATAGATTCAAATGGAATTAACAGTAAGTCCACATGCAATAGAACACATGATAACATTTCAAGAAATACAGACATGCATAACATACATAATTAAGTACATAAATGATACTTATCTTTTAACTGGATTAAAACCACCAACTGCATGTAGACCTTCCACGAACCTCCCAACCTTAGATCACGCTCAACAATGGGTCACCCCTGAGCTGGGACTAAGCTCCACCTAGGGCAAGGGAATCCTAGACTAGGTTGAGGTCATAGGAAACTTCACAGTGCAACTGGAAGGATTCTCTCCAGGAGCCTTCTTATGCCCACTACTCACGAACTCTCATTCCCCACATGCTTGTTCCACCCCAGGAATATGCACCTTCATTGTTCCACAGTCCATCGGCTGCTCCACTTCCCTTCTCCGTGTCTTGGCAACAGGGCGGATCAGGACTTCTCAGAGTTCTGTAGCTTGTGCTAGACTCTCTCTAGGAGAAAATCCCTTCCCAGCGAACTCTCTCACCTGGAGAGAGTTGCTCACAGGCCTGACAGACTACCTCTTCAACCATGGGCCTGACAACCCGGTCCTTCAACCAGCATCCACTCAATTCCAACAAGATGAGGAAAACAAAAACAGTTCAATACAGCTCAGAAAAAGGTGGCAACCAAAAATTGGGTAAGGTACAACTCGGTTTTGGTAATGCAGAAATGCAGGGATTCACAGGATAACACAGGTCGACCTTCCCCTAGTGATTGGTTTCTGATGTGCCTGGAGATGCAGAGGTCGATGACCACAGCCAAACGGGTTAGACGGAGGACCGAAGAATGGGGAGCGACCCCAACATGAGTTGACTCTTCAGCTTTATCTGCATGCGCCTAGGTCAACACTTGTCTTCCTAGAGTTGCATGCACTCCATTTATCATTCGTTCCCTTTCACAGAACTTAGGGTAAGACATATCCCTCTAATCATATTTTAGAATAATAATAAATTATTATTATTCTCTTGGACTTAAGCCCTTAGGCTTAGCCCCTCTTTCCAACCTCTCATCCCCCTCTCCCTTACCCAACCTAGTGGAAGCTTAGCCCCCTATCACTCTTTCTTCATGGCCGGTCTACACGCAACGATGTATTTATATTAATAATATGAATATTTACATGTACAAAACAGGCTCGTGGCCTTTAACACCTAGGCTCTCTGGTCTATAACACATAAGCTTACCATCTTATAATTGATCGACTCACTAGCCTACAAAACATGTTTACAATTCATAGATACAACTGGGGCTCATCCTTGGGGATATTACAATCCCCTCCCCTTATTTTTGCATTGTCCTCAGTGCAGCTTATTTACACAGCATCAGCAATATTTTCAAAATCTTCGAAAAGATATGGGTATTCTGCCTACATAGCAATTTCATGCTCCCATGTCGCGTCCTCAGGATTGTACGAGGTCCAATGGACCTTTACAAGCCCTGTGGCTCGATTCCAGAGTTGTTTGCTCTTCCGGTCCAATATGCGCACCAGATGCACTTGCAAGACGCCTTCTTACTCCACCTGAATCACATTCCAATCAATTACATGATTAGCATCAGGTATATATTTTTTAAGTAATGAAATATGAAACACTTTATGTACAGTCATGGATGCAGGAAATGCAAGCATATATGCAACTGGCCCAATCCTTTCTAGGATTTCAAATGGCCCACAATATCTAGATGCCAACTTGGAACAGTTTCCCAGCTTCAAGGAAATTTTGTTGGCTTTCACTTTCAAGAAAACATGATCACCCACTTTAAACTCCCTGTGGGTTCTTTTCTTATCAGCATAAATTTTCTGCCTATCTTGGGCAGCCTTCAAATTCTGCTTAATCTTCAGCATTTTTTCTTCCATTTCCTTGAGCAACTCTAGCCCAACCACTGCCCTATCAGCTAGGTTATCCCAGCTTACTGGGGTGTTTCACTTTCTGCCATAAAGTGCTTCAAATGGGCTCATCTTCAGTGATGCTTGATACCCATTGTTGTAGGAAAATTCTACCAAGTGTAGGTAGTCTTCCCATTTAGATGGTTTGTCCATCACATACATCCTTAGCATATCTTCTATCACTTGGTTCACCCTCTGTGTCTGCCCATCAAACTATGGATGATAAGCAGTGATGAAGTTCAGATTCCTTCAATAATTTTGAGGTGAATTTTGGGTCTCTGTCAGACACAATTGTCTTGGGAATACCATGCAATCGTGCTACTTCTCTCATATAAATATTAAAAACATTATTTGCCTTGTGAGTAGTCTTCAATGGAATAAAATAGGCAACTTTCGTAAGCTTACCCACCACCACCATGATGGAATCATGCTTCTTGTTGGTTATGGGCAATACTGTGATGAAATCCATTGTCACCACTTCCCCCTTCCACTCAGGAATGGGTAAAGGTTGTAGCAACCTTATTGGATTCCTATGTTCAAATTTGACCTTCTGGCACTCCATACATCTGGCGATGTATTCTACAATTTCCTTCTTCATGCCTGGCAAAAAGTAATGGCTCTTGACTGCTGCCACTATTTTCTGGTATCTAGGGTGCCCAACATAAGGCACATTATGCATTTCTTTCAAGATCATAAATCTCAATTCCTGGAAAATAGGTACATAAATTATGTTTTTGTACAGGAGTGTTCCATCAGCCTCCAATTTATAATCTTCCACTTTATGTAGCATCTTACCTTGCTATAGCTTTGCTACTAGTTCCATGTACTGCAAATCTGCATTTGCAGCTTCCAAAATTATGCATTTAATATCAGTTTGATACATGCTAATGGCTGTAGCATGTAGTTCATGCACTCTCCTATTGAGTGCATCAGCCACTTTGTTCTCCTTTCCTTTGATATTCTTGATATCAAAGTCGAACTCACAAAGGAATTCCAACCATCTACTATGCCTACCATTCAAGGTTGGCTTATCAAACAAATACTTCAAACTGTTATGGTCTGTCCTCAGTTCAAACCTCCTTTCCATGAGGTAGTGTCTCCATTTCCTTAGAGCATGTACAATGGCCACCAACTCCAAATCATGAGTTGCATAGTTATTTTCATTCTCTTTCAATTTTTTGGACTCATAACATATTACAAACCCATTTTGAATGAGGACTCCTCCTAGTCTTTCTTTGCATGTGTCTATACACACTACAAAATCTTCATTCGGGTCTACAATCCTTAGGATTGGAGCACTGGTTAACAGCTGCTTCAATTGCTGGAAGCTTGTCTCACATTCTTCTCTCCATTGAAATTTCTTCTCCTTCCTTTGCAAGGAAGTCATGGGGTGAGCTATCCTTAAGAACCCTATAATGAACCTTCTATAATAGCTAGCTAGACCCATAAAGGATCTAACTTCTGACACATTCTTTGGCGTTGACCATTCTCTGATGGCTTCTATCTTCTCAGGATCCACAGCTATCCCTTCCTTTGAAATGATATGCCCCAAGTAATGGATCTGCTTTTGATAAAATGAGCACTTGCTCAATTTGGCATACAGTTGGTGCTCTCTTAGCACATGCAACACCATCTTTAGATGATGTTCATGCTCTTCCTCCAACTTGGAATACACCAGGATGTCATCCAAAAAGACTATGAAAAACATGTCTAAATATTCTCTGAATACACCATTCATTAGGCACATGAAAACAACGGGTGCATTTGATAACCCAAATGGCACCACTGTGAATTCATAATGACCATACCTTGTTGTGAAAGCGGTCATGTTGATGTCTTCATCATTTATCCTTACTTGGTGATACCCTGACCTAAGATCTATTTTTGAAAATATCTTGTAATCCTTCAACTGATCAAAGAGATCATCGATTCTAGGCAAAGGATACTTGTTCTTCATAGTCACTTTGTTCAACCGTCTGAAATCGATGCACAATCTCAATGTCCCATCTTTCTTCTTCATGAACAAGACTAGGGCACCCCAAGCTGACACACTTGGGCATATATACCCCTTCTTCAGAAGTTCTTCAAGTTGCAATTGAAGTTCTTTCAGCTTTGGTGTACTCATTCTGTAAGGATTTTTTGACACTAGAGATGCTCCAGGCATCAGGTTTATAGAAAAATCAATATCTCTCTTCGGGGGTAGTCCAGGCACCTCCTGGAATACATCTTCAAACTCTTTTAATATTGCATGGTCTTCAATATTTGACACCTTATCCTCAGGTGTTTCTTCCATATGAGCTGCAAATAATTGACATCCTTTCTTGTAGCACTTCTTCAGCTGCATTGTTGAGATTTCTCTAATAACAACTGCTCTAGGAATTCCTTCGACTTTCTTTGGGTTTCCTTCCTCATTCATGCAAGTGAATTCCTTGTTACGACAGTCTAGGATGGCATGGTGATGGTCCAACCAATCCATCCCAATTATATAGTCATAGGAACCTAAAGGTAAGATGTTTAATTCAGCCCTTGTGCTCAATCCATTCATGTCCACTGGACAAGACTTAACCCACTCAACAACATTTCTCTTGGCTCCTGTAGCCAGCTGCACTAACCAAGATTTTCCATGCTTGTTTCTTGGCAAATGAAAACTTTCCACCATTCTAGGATCTATATAACTATGACTAGGCCCTGAATTAATTAAAATAGTAAAGGTATGGTTATTGATCATACCTTCAACTTCAATCATGTGTGATTGAAAGTCAACTTGTTTGTTGTCTAGGTTTTCATAGATTCTTGGTATTCTACTTCCCATGTCCTCCACTGTTTCATCTTGTTGAACATTGTGGAAAGATCTCACTTTGCCATTTTTGTGGGGACAATCTCTATACTTGTGGTTCCCCTGACAACCCCAACATTGAATGGGTGTATGCCTTGGCCTTTGTCCCCCTACTTCAGCCATTATCTGCCCTCTAAAAGATGGTTGTCCTTGATGATTGTTTCTGAAAAAGGGAGTTTTGTTTCCCTTCTTCCTCTGCTCTTTCTTGAACTTCTTCTTGTCATCCCAAGACTTCAAAAAAACGGGCTTTTCTCTTTGCTTCTCATATAAGAATTTATCTATCCTTATAGTTTCTTCCATAGTTTTAGGATCATCATACTGGATCTTGTCACCAGTGGAAGGTGGCAGTCCACTCAAATACCTTTGAATTTTTACAGTCTCATCTTTGATGAAAGGAACATACTTCAGCAACTCTAGGAATCTCCTTTCATACTCATCAATGGGCATGCTACCCAGCTTGAGTTCAAAGAATTCTTTCATCTTTCTGTCATAGTTTCTCTTAGTCAAATATTTTTTTTCAAAATGTTTATTGAATTCCTTCCAAGTAACATTTTTATCTTTAATGTGTTTCACCTACACAAGTTGATCCCACCACATGGATGTCTTTCCTTTCATTTGATACATTGTAATTCTTCCTTCTTCATGAGAGGAATAATTTTGCAGTTGGAAATATTTCCTCATGCCAAGAAGCCATGTCTCGACATCTTCCTCCTTCTGGTGCTCTCCATCAAACGTAGTAGGCTTAATCTTGTTCATTTCACCCTTCAGTTCATCCACTCCATATATCCTATGCTTTCTGGTAGGAGATGGGCTTGAACTACTGTGTTCCCTCCTCTTAGAGTGCCCTTGGGAGTGATGATGGTGTATGCCAACACTCCTTGATTTCCTTCTTTAATCAAGAGACCCGTGACTTACTAATTTACTGGAGTCACTTTCCTCATCCAATTTCTTTTCTATCATTTCCAGGTTTCGTATCAACTTTATGTTGAATTCTCCCTGTTCTTCCCTAGCTTTAATGATCTTTTTGTTATCTGCTTGATGAGTTTGGGCATCTTTCTGCAATATTTCAATGATTCTGATCATGTTTCACTCCTTATCTATCTCTTCTCCGTGCCCATTAGAGTTCGATCCTTCAACTCCCAAATGGGCATCCATTCCTTTAGCTTCAATCTATGAACTGAAAGCATTCTATGCTTCCTCCATTTTATGCACTTTGTGACAATTCGGTTCGGTTATGACAATCGTTAACTCTGCAAACACAATGTGCAATCAACCGAAGTTTTTCAGGCCATCAATCCCTAACAATTCCCACAGTATTCATAAACCAATATGATTTAAGAAAACTTCCAAATTCCATTTTCTTTCTGAGCTCTACTATGTTTTGTAATAATTTCGAGCACTAGCCCCTTTTTCTTAGCCCCCAACCCATGCGACCACAGGCTATGGCCATGTGCTAGGTTGATAGGTGCTTATTTGGGACTTCAGGCCTCCGACTTCGAAAGTTTTCAAAGCACATCCCAACAAAATTCTCAAAGTTTTGGATTACCAAACTCGCGAAGTAGGGTGGATCAATAGTCCATGTCTACCCAACATCCAACAACTGACACTCACTATGGAACCTCAGGCATTTGAGTTCCAGGACTTTAGAGTTTTGGGACTTCGGAGTTTCAGGACTTCGGAGGATTTCACATCCGCACACCCCCAACACCCTGAATCATTAATCTTCAAACATTTCCTGGTCACCTTTGGTGACATCATTATGTCATGCCACTTTGACGTTATGAAACTTCGAAAGGTTCTTCCTTTTGTGCCCTATGAACCACCTTTTCGAAGTGTCAAGTCTCTAGACTTCACAACTGGCGGCACACGTCCAGTGGGACCCATGGCTTTCATGCTTGGACTAAGATACTGAATAGTCACATCACTTAACGCTTTTCCAATTTTGGGGGCATGAAAGGATGGTTTGGAGTAAACCTCCTTTCATCCCGCAATTATTCTGACACTGACACGTAACCCCTCGGTGAAACCGTGGTTTGGATTGTTGGACCTCCTTGGAGAATTAACTCCCGTGCAACTTGGGTCCCCGCAATGCCTCTTGGTTGTCGATCTTGATGTATCATGGTCAACATCAGTGTGGGTCCTCTGACCTTTAACTACGTTATGTAACCTCGAGGTCCCACTGACCATGCTCATACAGAATGCCACATGGCGAAATACTAGCAGTTGACTCGTGGCCCAATCAGATGGGTGTCACGCATCATGTTCCATATGGCATTTCAATCTTCCACGGGTTTGAAACCCACTGATACGTGGTGCACAACCCATGTGTCCACGTCAATCCAAGTGACATCATCGTGACTCACTACTTCGGCTCTTCGGGGCTTCAAAACTTCAGGCTTCTTCTGCTCTATAACCCATAACTTCGCCAAAGCCACGAAGTCCAAAGGACTTGGAGGTTAACTCTCATGCTCCTTTTTCTAGATCTGACAATCATGAAGGATTTCCCCTCCTTCCGAACAAATCCTACGGCCCCAACACCACAAGTGTTGTGATTTCTTTCTCTGTGGCCAAATACCATGGTTGTCGTAGTTTTATAATACCGCTACACCTCCTGAGCTTCGTAACACGGCCAAAGTAACCTCTTGGCACTCAGGAATGTTCTAAGGTTCAAAATTGGTTCCTCTAGACACAATTTCCACTTGAAACCTTGGTTCCAATGATCACTTATCTAGCCCATCCAGGCTTAGTGCATGACCCTTGGATCTGAACTTGAATTTTGTCCATTTCGACAACAATTATTTTCCAAATTTTTTGTTTCAACTTCCACTAACATTGTCCATCCAGGCTCAGTGTTGAAACCATGGCTCTTATACCAAATTATAACATCCCCGGCCACCAAAAGTCCGGATAACGCTACCCAAACACCCTTAACTTTTCCTTTACTGCTCTGATACCAAATTGTAACGTCCCCAACCACCCACAAGCCGGGCAACGCCACTACGCGGAATGTACACATATATATAACATGCACTTTGATGAATTTAAAGAAATTAACACATAGTTACTATTACCATACATAATCAAATGGAATTGACAGTAAGTCCACATGCAATGGAACACATGATAACATTTCAAGAAACACAAACATGCATAACATACATAATTAAGCACAGAAATGATACTTATCTTTTAATTGGAGTAAAACCACCAACTGCGTGCAAACCTTCCACGAACCTCCCAGCCTTAGACCACGCTGCTCATCACGCTCAAAAGTGGGCCACCCCCGAGCTGGGACTAAGCTCCACCCAAGGCAAGGGAATCCTAGACTAGGCTGAGGTCACAGGAAACTGCACAGTGCAACTGAAAGGATTCTCTCCAGGAGCCTTCTTATGCCCACTACTCATGGAATTGCATTCCCCACATGCCTATTCCACCCCGAGAATATGCACCTTCATTGTTCCATAGTCCATCGACTGCTCCATTTCCCTTCTCAAGGTCTTGGCAACAGGTTAGATCAGGAATTCTCAAAGCTCTGTAGTTAGTGTTGGACTCTCTCTAGGAGAAAATCACTTCCCAACGAACTCTCTCACCTGGAGAGAGCTGCTCACAAGCCTGACAACCCACCTCTTCAATTGCGAACCTGACAACCCGCTCCTTCAACCAAATTCCACTCAGTTCTAGCAAGATGAGGACAACAACAACGGTTCAATACAACTCAGAAAAAGGTGGCAACTAGAAATTGGGTAAGGTACGACTCGATTTTGGCAATGCAGAAATGTGGGGCTTCACAGGATAACACAGGTCGACCTTTTCCCAGTGAGTGGTTTATGATGTGCTTGGAGATGCAGAGGTCGATCACTGTGGCCAACCAAGTTAGACGGAGGATCGAAGAATGGGGAGTGACTCCCAACATGAGCTGACTCTTCAGCTTTAACTGCATGCACCCAGGTCAACACATGTCTTCTTGGAGCGGCATGCACTCCATTTAGCATTCGTTCCCTTTTCCGAAACTTAGGATAAGACATATCCCTCTAATCAGATTTTGGAATAATAATAAATTATTATTATTCTCTTGGACTTAAGCCCTTAGGCTTAGCCCCTCTTTCCAACCTCTCATCCCCCGAACCCTTACCCAGCTTAGTGGAAGCTTAGTCCCCCATCACTCTTTCTTCGTGGTCAGTCTACACGCAACGATGTATTTATATTAATAATATGAATATTTACATGTACAAAATAGGCTCCTGACCTTTAACACCTAGGCTCTCCGGCCTATAACACATAAGTTTACCATCTTATAATTGCTCGACTCACGAGCCTACAGAACATGTTTACAATTCATAAATACAACTGGGGCTCAGCCTTGAAGATATTACACTAACAAAAATTATACTCTTTATTAAATTAAAATTAAGTCCGGTTACCCATCTCATTCATAATCTACATATCTAACTTATCTCAATATTAAAATATGAAACACCTAGTTTGTTATATAAATGTATAAACAGCCCCCCTTCGACAGAATTAAAAATACCTACTATTCGAAGATATTGTTTCACAAATAACTTTTTAGTTTTTTTTTCATAGACTTCGACTTTACGAGAAGATAAAGTATTAATACCAACTAAATATTGTATTGATAAAAAACCATGAAAGTTTGGCTTAATTGGTTTCCATGTAATTATGTCCACGAAAACTCTACGAAAAATATTTAGTTGGTTTTTAAAACTCCATGAAAAATATTATGTCCACGTTTTTAATTGGTTTCCATGTAATTGTCGTGCTCAATTATTTCTAGTCAAGAGTAACAAATTATCTGAGACACCTAAGAAAATAGAGCTCACAATCTTGTTCTTACCCTTGCATCCATGGTAAAATTCAAATCTACGATACCCTCACAAATAATTGTTACTCGCACTTGATCTTTTAATGTAAAAATCATGATGATAGAGTCATAATATAACTTACAAATAATTGTTACTATCAAGAGAGTTATGATATTTTAACGTAAAAGCCATAATATTATACCACCTTGTTCAAAATCATTACCGAACTTCTTATGCGAATTATATACAATCATGTTTGTTATTAGCTATAACATAAAGGTTGTGTTATAGCTTTAAAATGGCAATGGCATGGGCACAACTTAAAGGTTGTGTTATAGCTTTAAAATGTTTGTTGATCACTAATCTTTGTCCCTGGATTTTGTCTTTAAAATGTGTGTTTACACCCATGAATTTGATGATTGTGAAGTCAGTCCAATAGTGTTAACAACTATTAAGACCTTTGTGCTACATGAATTGCATTATTAGAGTTGCTTAATGTTTTTACTATAGAAAAAATTGGACAATGAACAATAGAAATGCTTTTATGCATCTCTTAAGTTTATTTTTTCTTGAGATCGCAATTCATATACAAGATGCTTCATTAATCATATTAATACCATATAATCATTGGTTCACCATCTAGATACAACTAGTCTATAGATCACCCTGAACACGAATCTTATCGCTCAATGTTATATCGATCACATCAACATTCCATCTTTTGTGTGCTCTTGCATGACTAACATCTTTCCTCGAACTTTGATATTCATTCATTTGGCTATTACGACTACCATCTGGCAGAGAACATAAGGCACATGGAATTCAACGATCCCTATGTCTATCATTTGTCCTCACAAGAAGGAAAGCATGAGAGCCAGTTTAAACAAGTTCATCCAAACTTCAAGCAATGGCACCCCTTCCCTAAAGGCAGGGACTTGTTGCTCTGCAACTGACCTTATATAGTATAACGTTATGCAATATATATGATAAATTGAAAATATATTTGCTTCTTCCTTCCTCGTGATTTCCTCCTGAATTTCTCAACTTTAAATTACCCAAAAACATGAATGATTTCCTCTTGAATTTGGCTGCTTCAAAACTATGTGAAAACATGCTTTTGACCATCATCATAACAAGTGGAGAGTTGAAGAGAACCACAAGGAAGAAATTCGTTGGTATCACAATCATCAATCGTGACATTATTATGAATGTGAATAAGTGGTTAACCAAGTTAGTTTAGTTTCCAAATCCATGATTTCCCATCTATAAATACCTTTTTTATACCTTAGGTTCCCCATGTGTGCACCCAATCTATAATTGCTACTAAGTCAAGTCATCAAAATATAATTGCTACAATGATCCGGATTATTTTCGGAACGAAATGAAAGCAGAGATATTATAATGAAATACACATAACAAATTGCCAAAAACAGAGAAATACAACAATACATTATTTCTATTAATGAAAGAAATGCACAAAGACTGTAAAAATATAGAGTGCAAGACTCGTTAGAATGGTAGCAGTTTGATCTCTGAGAAGAGATTTGATGGCTACGCTCATTTGCAAGAAGATGATTACAATGAGGCTCTGAAGGCATTTTTATGATAAACATGAATTCCAAAACCCTAAACATCTAAAAACCTAACCATAGGAGATGAAACGCCAAAAGTCATGTGGGCCCTGTTGGGGTAAGTTAGTACATTAACTTCTCGGGGTCGTAACTTTTTCATACGATCTTCGTTTTAGGCGCATGATATTCCATTGGAAATGTCTTTTCGAGAACTATGCATTATGCCATCAAACTCTGACTCTGTCTACAATTTGACTGTGGCAAGCCAAGAAAACATTGTTTAGAGCCCCAAAACGGCCCTGGAACTACAGAAAGATGTATTGACATGAAAACTTCCAAAATAAGCTAGTTGGAATAGGTGGGCGGCCACTAATATCCATATGGATGATTTGTAGGGCTCGAGGACAACCCTATAAGTGCAGAACCCACAATTACAAAGAAATGTCCCCATTACAAAGAAACTTGTTGAATTGAAAACTGTCAAGATGAGCCAGTTGGAATTTGGAACAGGTGGGTGACCACCAATATCCACATGGATCAATCCTCCCCCCTTAGGAATCAATGGTATCCATTGCGTAGATTTCCAGGGGAAGAGGGGAAAGCGTTTTATGAATCTAAATCTTAGTGAGATGCATGCCTTGTTGGAGAACTTGCGTTTCTTGGCCTGTGGAAGGTTGTCATGAACATGTTGTTGGCAGCATTGAATTTGTTCCACCAGCCTGTTGTCTCTGGGATTGACGGGGCATTGTGTAGGCACCATTGTAGGTGAAGAAACATTGTCTTATATCTCTTTTGTTATTTTCTTCTGCTGGATAGAAGGTGTTGAGGCTGTAGTGGTTGTAGTGGTCTCTTGTGCATCCTTTGAATACACTGTGAAGATGATGGATTTTGAAGTATGAGAGATTAACTTGTGGCACTGTTTTGGTGGAACATTAGTTGGAACTACCTCTGGTATCTTGTAGAGTTGAGCCCCCAAAGTAATAATGACACTACGGGGTCAAGACTCATAAACAACATGACATTTACACATATATGGTTGGCCCAAAACAACATCACATACATCAAGAGGGGAAACATCACACACTACCGCATCCTTGAAGGCCTCGATTCCATAGGAAAGGAAACAATGTTGGATGATACAAAGATCTCATCCTTGGTGAAGCCACTCGATGTTGTATGGTTGCGGGTGTGGTGTTGTCGACAACCCCAATTGTTTAACAACCTCAACTGAGATGAGGTTCTTATGGCTACCGCTATCAACAATGAAATGCAACTGGATCCCCTTCACCCACATCTGTTAATAGAAGAGGCACTCCCCCTCTTCATGATCTACTAGTTCTTTTGGTTGAATTGTTGCATTCGTGACAGTAGCAGTGGGGTCTATGTCGATGATCTGCCTATTTTCAATATTTTATGGATCATATTCTGAATCAGGGTTCTACTCCTTGTCTTTGACTTCGGCCACGAATGACTATTTCGAGTGACATTCATTGGTGTTGTGCCAGGGGATTTTATGGAAGTCACACCACTTCCCAATTTCATTCTTCACATTTCCTTTACCCTTCTTTTTATGTGTCTTGGACTAGTTGTCATGAGGCTGTTGGTTAGGACCATCTTTACCATGATTTAGTTGTTGTGGATTTGCAAACCCAAATTCCCATTTGTTCTAGTGCCTAAATATTTGTTCGATTTTGACATCATATCAATAGGCAGCTCCCAATGATGAGATGTTTAGTAAATACATTTTGGTTTGTATGTACCTATGCAGAGCCCCACGGTATTTCATAATCATATGTCTCTCGGGGTCTTTGATACCCATCTTGGTGCGCAAGGTATGGGAAGTATTTGTGAACTCCAACATTGTTTGGCTCTTCTCTTGCCACAGTGTGGTCCATCTCATGTACTGGTCTTCATAGTTATCAACATGGTAGTATTGTTCCTTGACCGCATGCACAAAAAAATCCCAAGTGGGCTCAGCCCCATATATTCCAGATTCCTCTATGTAACTTTGTTCCCAATAAGTTTCCCACCAACTTTTGACATGGGGAAGAGCCTTGAGGAGTGTGAAGGTGATCTTTTCCCTGCCAAAAAGTTTGTGAATAGAGAAATAACCTTTTAGCAGATTTAACCATTTTTCTAAGGCATCTTCATCTATTTGACGTTCAAATATAGGAATATCAAAATTAACTTGTACCTTGAAGGAAGAGGTTCCTCCAAAGTGGTTGCTTGATGAAGATGTGTTTGTTTCTATTGGAAGACGCTGAAGGATGTGGGAAAAATACTCCATCATTTCATCCCTTTGGCATGTGAGAGATTTCTCAAGCAACAGGTTAATATAATATTTTTCTCTGTCATTTTTCTTTTCTGCCGTCATAGAGAGTTTCTTGGGCATGGGAGAATGATTTTCCTCAAAAGAGACAATCTCAAGACCCAATTTGCTTTACTCGAACCTCATCAGGGGCATTTATTGAAAAATGATCAAGAGTAGCCTGCTCTGATACCACTGATCCAGATTATTTTCAGAACAAAATGAAACAGAGAACTACAACAATACATGATTTCTATTAATAAAAGAAATGTACAGAGACTGTAAAAATACAGAGTGCAAGTCTCGCTAGAATGGTGGCAGCTTTATCTCTGAGAATATATGTGACAACTATGCTCATTCACAAGAAGATGATTACAATAAGGCTCTGAAGGCATTTTTATGATAAACATGAATGCCAAAACCCTAGACATCCAAAAAACTAACCCTAGGATATGAAGCGCCAAAATTCATGTGGGCCCCGTTGGGGTAAGTTAGTACATTAACTTCCTGGGGTCGTATTTTTTTCACACAATCTTTGTTTTAAGCGCGTGATAGCCCATTGGAAAAGTATTTTCAATAACTACGCATTATGCCATCAAAATCTGACTGTGTCTACAATTTGACTATGTCAAGCCAATAAAACACTGTTTAGAACCCCAAAACGGCCCTGGAAGTACAGAAAGATGTACTGACATGAACAATTCCAAAATAAGCTAGTTGGAATAGGTGGGATGTCACCCATATCCATCTAGATTTTGTGTAGGGATTTAGGACAGCCACGTAAGTGCACAACCCATAATTACAAAGAAATGTACCCATTACAAAGAAACGTGTTGAACTGAAAATTGTCAAGATGAACTAGTTGGAATTTGGAACAGGTGGGTGGCCACTAATATCCACCTAGATCATACATAAATTCATGTTAAGTGTAATTAAAATATTCAAGGTGCAACTTATAATGTATTTCCTTGCAGTTTGAAATTTTTAATTATATGGTAGGTGTTGGCATACTGCAAATTTTATCCTATTTATCATTTCTTAAGGGATACAAAACTATGCAAATGTCAAAATTAATCAACGGAAGATGATTCTAACAATTCAAAATAAATACAAGAGTCGTGATAGTTTTCCAACTAAAAGAAAAATGGTCATTGATCCTGTCAATCCCTCCCTACATTTGAGGGGATGATATCATGCGTGACCTGAAACCCTCACTTCTATGAAATGGAAATAGAAGGCTTCGTCTGCTAGGATGGAAGTTTCCCACATATTAAATGAAATAAATAGTGTCATGGTCACACTAAAACATCCATAACTTCTTACATACACATCTTCAGAATCCAAGTGGAAGGATGATATAATGACAAGTGTGATGCCTCCAAATATGGAACCTAACCAAATATTGATAGGCAGTCGAAATATCAATTATAATTTCCTCAATTTCCCAGATGAAAATTATAGTCTTGTGCACTGAATAAATAAATGAATGATTTTTCCACTTTGAAAATTTATATATGAAATAATATATAGCCTATAATTTCTAGTTGGTTTGGATGAGATATTAGTTGGGCCATTAAGGTAGAGCACAAGAACAACAACTCACAAGGGAATGGATGGGCCCACCCCCACCATCAACCATGTTTTCTTTATGACCATCACTATCATTGTGTAGCACCACCATTCATCCATTCAATCACACGTGCCCTGACTCGATACATCTTGTAACACACAAGCTATCTCATCTGGTAAGTAAACTATCCTTTCTGTTTAGTAAGTCCATCAAATTTGAAGAAACAAAGAGTTACATTGTTTTATCAATCTGAAAGTTGGATTGAATTTCTAAATTATTTATGGGTCAAATGTTTTTCCCAAAAAGGGGTGATCACTATAATTATTTATGAAAAACATATATAATTTAATGATGTCCAAAAATTCACTATTTGATTGATGGTGATGGGGCCTACTTCCATACATACATAGAGATGATTGAAATGCTGACAACTAACCAAATAAGCTAAGCTGATGGAAAAGTTTTACGTTGGATTGGGTGCCTATGATAAAAGTTGCACGTATGTCAATGAGTCTTTCAATGAGTCTTTCCTGTACTTGTCTTCTATTTGATCCTACCTCAATGTTACCTTACACACCCAAAATTTATGTTGGCAATTTTCCAGCTATTGCCATCATGCCCACAGGCAACTTCACCTTATTAGTCCCTGCCGCAGGCATAGAGGGACTCTAGTGATTGATAAATCGTTGACCTGGAATTAGTTTGTGCGTTGACCATAAATATTTCGCTATTGTCTATTGTTGGAACAAAGGAAGTGAAAATATTGATTTTTATATAATAAAAAGTATCATGTTTGTCAAGATCTGATTGGACAATGGATTGGAGGTCTTATTGCCGCCTTCGCTATTCCCAATGTAAAATATGTTTGCATTTCCAAATTATTTGGTAGTAAATGGTATTTTTGAATCATAAATTGTGTTATGCATTCGTGGAATGTGGATTAATGCTAGCATTAGTTTGAATGTTTCCCCTTAGCATTTTCCACTGGTTTGAATACATTCTCCATGATATTGCTATGTCTGATTTATGCTTTAATGTTGCGTGCTTCGAGAGAACAGTCCTACCACGTTGCATCTTTTCTTAAATGCTTGCACATGCCTATGCCTTTCGATGGTCCTTACTGTCTTAACTGTTTACCTAAGAGCTCTGCCAGTATTAAATGTTTATTGTATAGATGCCTTGCAATACAATTTTTTTCATGGCCGACATCCCTTCTCTTGTGCTCCATCCTTGTTCCTAGTTTCGTTCGATGATTTTGGTTCTTGTTTGATTCAACTTGGCAAATTTGAGGTCCTGCACTTGCAGTTCGAGCTCTTCATGGTTGTTCGTTGGTTTTTTGTTCTTCAACTTTGCAAGTTGTTGGACTTGTTGTTGTGGTTTGCATTTTTTTAGGTGCTGAGGTCTTCTCATCCTTTCTTGACGGGTAAGTTTCCCTGTTCTTGGTGATTTTCAAATTTCTGTTCCACACCATTTTTGTCTGTGCTCTTAGTTTTTTTTCCCGAAAACAATGTGTCTTCATATGGAAGATGTTGCGTCCATAGTTTTTCCAAAAATTGCAATGCAGAGGCCTTTACTAAAAGTGTTTGGGAGCTATCAGAAGATGGAAATATCGGGCGGGGTGTAGACGCAGTGTATGCTTCTACTCCGTGGGCTAGAAAACTATGTCTTCTTGTTTTCTTTCTGCTGAGTTAAGTTATGGTTTTATTTTTTTGCGGTCTTTCTTCTGTTTGGTTCAGTTTCCAGTGTCAGTTTGTTTTCTTCTCATCTGCTATGGGAACTAGGGGGATTCAAGTTGAGAAGAAGAAGGTTTAAAGATACATACAAGGATTGGTGCGCTATTTTTCTTTTCTTTTTTATTTTGCTAGTTTTTTATTTTTTGCCTGTGCTTTTCTCTGTTTTGATAGAAACTGAAAGTATCTCGCAAACAACTTCAAAATGACAGTTGAAAAGATGAAAGAGGTAATAGATGTTGAGTCATATGAAGAAGATACACAGTCCATTGTACATGACAACATTGACGTGGTTTTGGATAGGAATGGCCTTTTTAGATTGGATGCATTCTCGTATACTGTTGGGGATTTCCTTTTCGATACATTCTAGGTTCTATTGCATTTTCGGTATTCGTCAACCGAGATGCGCAATGGATTGATAGATTATTTCTTGGCCTGTTTTAAAAATGGCGATGTTAAGTCTTTGCAGTCCTATGAATACGAACTGGCATCTAATTTTCTTCGGTAGTTGCATGGAATGCATGATGTGGCTACGTATTTTTCAAATATGCGGTTGTTTACATCTCCAGTTCTACCTGCACATCAGAGGGGACTTTGGGGAGATACATTTTGTATTCGGTGGTTGTCTAACTGGCTGAATATATCAGTTGGCATATGGTCATTGACAAGAAAAACAAGATATCTACTATTCAACAAAAGTGCATCTGACAATCCATATTACATCTTGTTCCATGATGGCGATGCCCTCAATGGCCATTATGAACCATTGTTGTACATAAAAATGTCCATATGAAATATAGAAGGTCCTCGTATCTACTTGTTTGTTATTTGCAAAGACCTTCAATCGCAATGGAAACAGATTTTGGATGGCATAGATTTCTATGGTTTACAGCTGGCAACAAATGTTGTGTCTAGCTATGGAGATAGTTTATTTAATGCAATCTGGTGTTTGGTAGAATCTGAGTTCGATGTTCAGTCGCTGCATCTTTACACTGCACAGTCCTTCTGCAATGGGATTATAGGCGGCAACGAATAGGCTTTTAGGTGTTTGCATCAGCACCTTTGCCCATATCTCATGGAAAATATGCCTGCAGTTGGAAGTTGGCAGGAATACCTTGTGAACATGGCACTTCCATATGAAGAAGGGAATATGGAGGGTTGCAGATTCTATTTGAAATGGTTGTCTATGGTATTCAGGGTGAAGATCAAGGTTTGGTCGACCTCGCCAGCTGGCACTGTCCATTCCTGGGTTACCGATTCAAATTACGATCAAATAATTCACATCCTGTCGTTGAAAATAGATACAACACATATCCATTATGAAACATTGCTTGGATGTATCGGTAGTTCAGGGTTGAGTGTGCATGCACCCAAACGACATCGAATCTACATACGCGTGGAATGCTTTTTATTCAAAATGAGATTCCTCCCAGTTGCGATATGGGCAGGCAGGGCTTGAACAAAAAAATCATGCATATAATTCATTTCAGTTGTGATGAGGCCATAGAGGGATTAAACAAAAAATGTAGAGTAAGTTATCACAATTTGAAAAAAATTATTCGTCAAATTCGTCTGACTTCTGATAAGAAAATAAAGGCCTTGAACAAAAAACGTAAAATAGTTTCTAAGAAACTGGGTGAGAGTGAAATTCATCCCAATTTCCACCAGGTCATCCCGCCCTTGGGCAAGAAACGTAGAGTAAGTTACCACAGCTTGAAAAAGGTCATGCGCGAGAGAAAAAAATACATTTCTACACTTCCTTTTAGAGAGAAACTCACATATGACAATGTAAAGAAATTTGTTCGTGCAGAACAGAACATAAACATGTGCACTTGCATATCCCATAATGGTCATGCAAATGTGGCATTTTGTGGTGTACATGAAAAATAGGAAATAGTTTCTACCCATACTTCCCTATGAAAAAAAAATGCAAGACAGACCTACATGAAACAAATGAAAGACACTCCTTCCATTGCAAGTGCAATTTGTGAACAATTGAATTTTTCAAAAAACAATAAGTCTTTCACGCCTGATTTGCAAGCAAAATACCTCCGGCTGACAGTCCACGATAAACCATTTTCCAGTGAGAAAGTTTGTCTTCCATGCAAATGATCGCTTGAAAATGGAAAAATGCCACAGTTTGCAAACCTTGACCGAATAAGATGTAATACACCACTAGCAGATGTAAGTGCACTTACGAAACTTGAGGAGAGACTTGTCTCTCTGCAAATTGCATTTTCTCAAAATAGACCTTGGGGATATAAGAGACCCCAAATGGGCTTAACAGGATCAATTATTAATGTGCATGTTCAGCTAGTTGTTGTGCAAAAAGCATTGCCACAGTTCATTAGCAATACAATTACAATCAATGTGGCTCTGAAAAGACGCTTGCAATACAAAAATGTGTATCAGACAAGAAAAGTGCATGTGCATGTTGTTATGAAAGCACTAAAGGAATTATGTTCCAGGGCCCTGTACAAAGAAGAGAACATTTGTATAAATGCCAACTAGAATAGTGTTCTCGCAGAGGAACATAGAAACTCTACAGAGACTCTCAAAAATCCTAGTGATTCTGATACAAGTGATGAATTGGAGACTGAAACACATGCTGAAACATTGGTCCATGGATTCACTGATTCACAGTGCATTCGTGACTTGCAAGAAAAAATTGTCGAAATCGCACCTGGCGAGGGGCAGCATCCACTTGGAATATTCAAGGACAAATTCACTAAGGAAATGAACTTTCCAACACTGTTCTACAGAGATCCATGTGGCACTGATATTACAGAATGATTCATTTATCATAAAATAGTCCGATGGTAGCTACTACATTCAAGCAGTTACTTCTCCTGTCACATAACAAATTTGTTTTTCAAAACAATGCACATAATAATAGAGAAATTTTTGTCCTGCATGTGGGTCCGAATAAGAAAAGGCCAGTTACAAGGAAGAAAGTTGTTGGCCAAGGATGTGAAGTACAAAGTAAACCTAGAAACAATTATGAAATCCGATATTAGATACATAGATTTCAAGAACATCCGCACCTCTCTTGACTTTTTGTAACAAAAAAAAAATATTATTTTGCAATGATCTGGCAATTGGTGCCACCAACATTTTTCATCACATTTTCAAGTGCAGAGCATTGCTAGCATCCATTGGTGGCTTCCCTTTCTGACTTGCATAGTAACAGGAAACGTGAAAAAAAAAACGATACACTGGAAAATAACGACATTGACTACCTCATAAGAAAAGACCCGGTGACATGTACTCGATACTATAGACATAGAATAAATGCTTTGAGACAATTGATATGCCATGATGAAACATTTTTCGGAAAAATATCGGACTACTTTTTTGTGACTGAATTCCAGAATAGGGGAAATGAGCATGACCATGCACTATTGTGGATAGAGGGTGCACCAGTCTATGGAGCTGATAAGAATTCAGAGATCGAATAATTTGTGGATAAATACATAACATGCAATACAAATAATTTAGATCCAGACCTTGCGAAAGTCCATAGACATTACCATACAAGAAGTTGTAGAAAACAAAAAAGCTCGCATTGTAGATACAACTTTACCATTCCGCCATTGAGATCTACAAGAATCATAAAGCCAGTTAGTTTAGAGGACAGTGTTGTTGTTGAGAAATCTAAATCCTTGTTCGCATTTCTATAACAAGTAGTATTTGATGAAATGATGAGCTTTGATGCTTTCTTGACACAGGTAAATCTATCAGAAGATGAGTACATCCAAGCCATACAAATAACGCTTAGGCAACCAACACTTTTCCTTTAACGAAAAATCTCCCATATTTGGAACAACAGTTTCTCCAAGGACATGCCAGTTATGTGGAAAGAAAATACAGATGCACAATACGTGTTGAATGCATATGCTGCAGCATCCTACTGCACCTCGTATATGATGAAGATTGACAAATCTATGACATATGCATTCAGAAAAATACACAAAGAACACGAAAGAAGTCATATTGATGCCATACAAATGATACGCACCCTTGGAAATACATTGCTTAATCTTCAACAAATGTCTTCTCAACAAGCAGTTCACATTGCCCTTTCTTTGCCCCTCACTTGTAGTTCAGGAAAATGTGTCTTCATAATCACATCTCCACTTGAAAAATGCACATTTATGCTTAAACCACCGGTTTTGCTGCAACAAGAACCTGGCAATTCAGAGGACATCATATGTCGCTCTATTATTGATTATTACATCCAGCGTCCATTTCCTATTAGGCATATCTACTTAGCAGAATTCGTATCGCATTACAAAAAAAATGGGACACCCATATCAAAAAGAAAAAAACCCTCTGTTATATAGTTTGTCAAATATAATAAATGTTGTGACTATGAAAACTATTGTAGAGAAAAACTATTGTTGTATGTTCTGTTCCATGAAAACGAAGAAACATTAATACATAACTTCTCTACATGGGAGGTTGTGTATGTTGCCTTTGAGACTATAGTGCATATCAATGAAGCTAGATTTACCTACAATGTTAATCCATCATGGGGCGATCTAGAAGTTGCACTTAATGACCTAGAAAACCCTGGTGATCATGATGAGACATTCAGAAACCCAAAAACAACTAGAACTCCTTCCGAGTCCTATGACTTACAAGCGTATTTTCCTCGTCCTCCAGCGGATGAAAGTGAAAAACATATCAACCTTGGTTTTCAAGTTACAAAACATCCTTTCCTTATTGAAAATAATGAATACCACATAATAAGACGTCTGTTGAATCGTGAACAACAAACAATTGTAAAGGACATTTCCCTTAAAAAATGATTGAACATGAACAGTCCTATGCAAGTGTTCCTTACAGGCAGAGCAGGAACAAGCAAGACATTCACAGCTAAAGCATTGTTCCAAATGCTTATACAAATCTATGATTCAAATAATTGCTCTGATCCTATGAAACCAAAGGGCCTAATAGTTGCATACACAGGAAAAGTTGCATACAATGTTGGTGGAACAACAGTCCACTCTGCATTTTTAATTCCTTTTAATAAGTCACAGTTTCTTCCACTTAGCAAGGAAATGTTGGATACATTATCTAAGCTTTATGATGAACTCCAACTTGTCTTTATAGATGAAGCATATTTGATTGGCAGTCGGTTCTTGTATTCCATTGACAGTAGACTAAGAAGCATAAAACATGTGCAGACCAAATACTTTGGAAACATTGACATGATCTTTTGTGGTGATCTTTACCAGGCACAACCCATCCAAGATTCTTTGATATTTGAACAACCTATTGTTAACATGGAAACAATTACCCATGACTTATGGAGAGACAATATTAAATTCTTTGAGTTGCATACTACAATGCGCCAGACAGATGAAGCATTCATTGCAATTCTGAATAGAATTCTCACAAACAGCCAAACATATGATGAATTGACCTATCTCAATTTGAGGTGCTTACAACCTACACCAATAGATCCAACGTTCCCTTACATGTTCTACAGAAATAAGGATTTTGCAAAGCGTAATAGCCACATGTTTTCGCTCATGCCTAGTGATGATATCATCATCAATTCGATTGACTTGGAAGAAGACAACCATGGAAATGTCCCACGTCATGAACATTCAATCACTTTACCTTTGCACCTTGCATTGAAATTAGAAATGCTAGTTGAAATATATGCATGTAACTATGATTCATAGGATGAATTGGTGAATGGTGCAGATGGAATACTGAAAGGCTATATGAAGACAGAAAAAGTAGATGTCCTTTGGATTAAGTTCCATGAACCGCATATAGGCAAGCGACAAGCAAGCAAGTTGTCTTATCTATATAATTCAAACACTGCAAGCAATTGGACTCCTATTTTGTGAATATCAAAGCCAGTATCGACATCAACAAAGACATGGCGATTGAAGATTCACAAACAGTTTACGATTAAACTTGCATGTGCACGTACAGTCCACAGATCACAAGGCCTAACACTTGATAATGATGCATTTCAACCTGCTAGAATTCAGATACATGGAATTGTATACACAACATTGTCCCATGTCAAAAGCATAGACTCCTTGTATTTACTAAGTCCTCTGACAAAAGATAACTTCAAAGTGAAACATAAATTTGATATTGAGATGGAACGACTGAGGACCACCGCAAAATGGAAACTGCATTATGATTACCAATCCATACAAACAAATTCATCTGTATCAATAATCTCGCTTAACACACGCAGCTTAAATGCACACATGGATGATATACTTAATGACTATGATTTAATGCAATCCGATATTTTGTGCTTGCAGGAAACACACATGGCATTATGCATGCATAACAAACAATTCCCAAATCACAATTTCATATCAAGTTACATTACACATGGGGTGATGATACTGGTGGAAAAACATGTACCAATTTTGGACCACATACATATCGAAGAAAAGAATGTTGAACTGGTGCTTGCCAAAACATTTTCCCATGGAATAGAAGTTGCAATACTAAATTTGTACATTGCTCCCCATGCAACATTCTCCAACATAGTAAATGTTATTTCCAATGCATTGGACCATTTCCATTTGAACGGATCCATTGTACTTGTAGGAGACTTCAATATTGACATGCTACAAAATACTGGTGGAACAAAAAAAATGAAAAACTACATGTGCAAATATAGTCTGCACATTCTTCTGAACAACACAACCCATCTACAAAACACACTTATTGACCATGTCTGGTCCAATGTGCCCATTTCTCAATACAGCATGTTTGTCTTAGACACATATTGGTCTGATCACGATACAATTGGTATTACACTTGAATTATGACATATACATCAAACTTATTGAAAACTCATATTTCTATGTTTCAAAGCATATATGTACCCCTGATTTCTACACATAGCATTATGGTGAGAATACAGACGATCTTCTACTCTAATTATAAAATATACATTGTGCAAAAAGAGAAAAAATAAGGTACATCCTCAAAAAAACTATTTGTGACTCTATTCATCTTATTCATTTTTTTTTTTTGTATATATGTACATAGTAGTTGCCTTTTTCTTAACATCTGAGCTTATGTTCATATCCCTTTTGTTTTGTACTTTTGTTGATAGAAACAGAAAGGGAAACTAGAAGGCACAAAGAACTCCTACCCGGAGATGTACATGAATCAATGCAAAGGTGCATTCTTTTTCTGCCTATGTTCCATAGTAAACAATTTTTCCTTTACTTTCTCTGAATTTGTCAAACTTGTTTGCAGGTATGTTTTTCTCTTTTTTCTTTTTCTTGCGCTGAGAAGCCACTACGTTGCACATCCGCCATCCAGCATAACTGTAATATTGAGACAGCCAGCCCGCAAGTCCATTTGTCAATATGTATATCGCCATACTATAATTTTTTATTTACAGGAAACAGAACATTAGAGGCACAGTTTGCTCGCAAGTGCACGATCCAAATAAGAGGCTAAGTATGGAATAAGGGATATGTGCATCATAATCAATTTGTAGGGAACCGAACAATAGAGCCCCATTTCTAACCCCTCCAACCCGAAAATGCACAATGCACAAAATGTACATGCTCTATAAATTCTCAGTCACCCGGCAAGTCCGCTTGTCAATTTTTATATCGCGGAAATGTATGTGCTATTTGTAAAACACGAAACAATAGAGGGCTATTTTTTGACCCCTCCTGTCCAAGAACCCGCAAGTATGGAATGTGATATCGGTACACGATATATAAAATATCTTGTCCATACTTTATAAAGGAGCATATTTACTTTTGCCTCGTTTCTACACACACTGATCTGGTAATCACAGACTTGGTGTTGCACATGAATTATGAAATGTTCAGTGGGAGTCGGACGGAGCCCTTTTCTTTGCTTCGACAATTTTGAACCCTCCAACCCGAGAACCCAATCTCTATATGGCAGAAATCGGCCCAATGTACAGCCTGCAAATATGTATTGCTTGTTTGTGGCAACCCACCAGCCCTGGAGTAGAATGTTGAGCCGGTCACCTCAAAAATCCACTTCTCAATTTATTATCATATGATATTTGCAAGGCATCGAACAATAGAGCGTCGTTTTTTACCCCGCCGACCCGAGAACCCGCGATCCAAAAACTGTAGATGGTCTATCAAATCTCGTCCAGCCTGCAAGTCGCTTCTCAATTTGTATATCATGGAACTTTGTGTGATACTTGTAGAACACCGAACAATAGAAGCCTTCTTTTGAACCCGCCCACCCAAGAACCGTGATCCCGATCCATGCACTTTTAGACTTGGCCATTCCTTCCTTACTTGCTCTTCCCCATGGCCGTTACCTTCACACGTGTGCATGATAAAAAATATTATATATATGTGTGTGTGTGTGTGTGTGTGTGTGTCTATTTTATAAATCTTTAATGCTAACAGGTCATCGTACAGCTACCATCTAAGCTGTCATTGATGTGCGCAAGGCTCGAGAAGTTTTGCCATTAATGAAATTTTTGCGAAGCATTTTCTTATCCCTTCCCAGTTTTAATTTCAAATGCGATGGAATGTCATTCACACATCGCCAACTTTCTTCCTTCATGAAACCTCCAATCGCTTCCCAGTCTTAATTTCAAATACCATTTCATGTCATTCACTGGCCACCAGCTTGGTTCATTCACGAAACCTCCTATCCTTAAATGTTATTGGCCGTAACCCTCACCTTCACACTTCTAAGTTTGAAATAACTATGTTTTACTTCTAACAGGTCACCATACAGCATGCACATATATTATCATTAATGACGAGATTTTCCATTCGCACACAATGAAGCAATGTTTGCGGGGGGTTATATTGTCCCCTCCATTTCTTCATTTTAAACAGCATCTGGAGCCATCCAACCTTTTGATAAACTACTGCCAACAACTGCACAACATTTTTGTAGAGATACAATGAACATCTTCCTCAAGATCTTCCCATGTAGAAGAACGAAAAAAGATTTGTAGGGGAGGCGGAGCAACCTGAAATTTACCGTCAAAACATGGATCTTGACGCTGATCTGGAAAGCATATTCTGCAACCTTGATCATCCCGCACATGCAATTCAGCATGCCTGCTCAATGGAAATGGTTGGTACGGACATTTTTGATGAAGATGAATCCTTCGTATTCCAGAGCGTTGTTTTTGAAACCGAATCAAAAAAATTAATCATTGAAAAAAGAGATGTAAAAAATAAGAAAAGAAAACATCGTTCAAAACTTGACCTTGCCAATATGCACACATCCAAAATATCTGAACTTCACAGGGAAACTGGAGATGCTCTTCATGATTCCATTGGAGTCATTGAAGCCGAAAATGCTAGACTAAAGAACCTGATTAAGGAATTAGAGGAAGCTTTGTTTCCTATGCCATTTCTTGGCAGTTCCTTAAAAATAGCCATGCCTGCGACTACGTGCACCCCTGCAACAAATCTAAAAGGGTCCTCCATATTCCTCGCATCCTGTAGACAATATGTTGAGAAAAATATCAACAAAAGAATAGAATTGATTGCTAAGGCTTGGGAAACATCACAGAATATGGATTCCTTGGGGAGCAGGGCACGTAACTTGCTCCTACTTCTGCAGACGGATTTAAAGAATGAAGAAAATTTCTATGTGCACTCGGTCATCCCTTTCACCTTTCATTTCAATAACATGCCAGAGACGAGAAGAACACAACATGATCTCCCATCCAAAAAAAGGATCACTCAATCAAAAGCATGCTGGAAACAGAAAGTGAAGAACCTATACCTAATTGTGCAATCGTGTGAGCAAGCAATATCAAAGAAAGAAACATTATTCACAAAGCTCACCAAAATAGACTTAGCAGGAAAGAGAAACGGCTTCCAGGACCCCAAATTAATCCTTAACTCGCTGACGTTAACCAAGCAAGCTTTTGATCAACAAGTTGCTAATTTGAAGGTCTTGTCTTTAGAATTTTTTTACAAAATTGTTGAATATGATGAAGAAGAGGTGGATAACTGGCTAGTCGGGTATTCGCTACAAAATGGAGACATTCATGAAGGTCTGTGTAAACTTTCAATTGATCTAAGAGAATTAGAAAATGAATTTTTCAACATTCGAATCCGCAATGACATCGACGTCGCCCCCTTGAGAAGCTATATTGAAGAGAACTTGAAGTGGATAAGCCACGAAATCCAACAGGCAAATGCATAAATCCTCTGTGTATCAATCCAGTTATTGAAGCAGGCTGCCCACAAAAACCAGCAGGGAAAGGCATGATCAACCAAACACAAAAATTATTTATACGTACCATCCCTTTAAGTGTATAGTGATAGTCCTTTCTTTATCAATCAAATTATTCCTTTTCTGAGTAGAAATCTATAGACAAAAGTTGATCTTCGCATTTCTACTTTTCAGGTATTACATTCTAGCATGTCCAACTTCTTTCCACACTCTTATTTCTTGTACATATTTCTATTATGGTCTGCAGGAGCCCCAATCCCAGTCTATATGACAAAGGCATTTACATTTCCAACAATATGTAACAAACTATTATTTTTTTCATATATTCCAAATAAAAATGTTCTTTTGTCTCCTTATATATTTATGTCTTCCTGGATTTTTTATCTTAAGCTATGTTGAATGTGAAGTCATTATGTTTATTTTATCTCTATTCTCTTTTTTTCTTTTTCAAAATAAAGTATGACATAAATCACTCACTCAAATTCGACATATCATATTTCACACATATATATGTTTCTTTAAATTTCCAAGAATATGTAACACGTTTCATTTTTTTTCCAATTTTCAACCCCCTAGCTCGACAACCCGCACTCCAAAAACTGCTTAAGTATGTAATCTGGGCTCTGTCACACTATATAAAATGAGGGTTCCATACATGCTCTATTAAAGCACATATTTCGTATGTATAAAAGTAAATATCTAATTTAAAAAATTATGTTTTTGCTATGTACAATTTATGCTCTCCTGGAACCTATAGTTTGATACATTCCAATTTCTTGTATCCACGAGCCCCTGTTTTAAAGAAAACTAATTTGGGAATGCTATTTATTTGGTCCTCCTATTCACCACCCTGTGTAACAGACATTGGTACTATATTTTTTGTACATTTTCCCACCACTGTGTGTAAAACCTACGTAAAGAAAAGTAATTCCCGACTGTTAAATTTTTGGGACATGAGCCCCCTGAAATTCAAATAGTCTGCAGGTCCCATTATCAATTTGTACATCATGGAACTCTCGGTGCTATTTGAAGTTCATGGAACAACAAAAACCCGCTTTTCAGGTCCCCAGCCTGAGAACCCACGATCCAAAAACTGGCTAAGTATGGAATGAGGGTTTTGTCTATGCTCTAATTCAGGAAGGCTAGTTTTCCTCCTGCTTTTATGTGTTCCTAGATTTTTCATTTTCAGAATGGACT
>JZKD02S2344639.1:191826-224568 GCA_000966675.3 Picea glauca
GTTCACTACTTTCTTTCTACTCAAACATAAAGAGACTATCATTTCTTGCATCTTTGCAACATGTCCTGCACAATGTTTGTCACAAAGGCCCTTAAAATTAAAATAGTCCGCAAGCCCACTTCTCAATTTGTACACCGCCTATCTTTGCCTGCTCTTTGTAGGACATGGAATGAGGGCTCCGTCATTTTTCTATAAAATCTCATCCCCATACTTTATGAAAGTACATATTTTGTATCTATAAAAGTAAATGCCTGCTTTAAAAAATTACGTATTTGCTATGTATAGTTTATGGTCTGCAGGAACCTATAATTTCATAAATTTCAATTTCTTGTGTCAAGGAGCCCCTGTATTAAAGAAAACTAATTCGGGAATGCTATTTATTTCGTTCTTCTACCCACCGCCCTATGTAACAGACACTGGTACTATAAGTTTTTCCCTCTTTTCCACCAACGTATGTAAAACCTATGTAAAGAAAACTAATACGCGAATGTTGAATTTTTGGGACACGAGCTCCTTAAAATTCAAATACTCCGCAAGTGTGATTCTCAATTTGTATATTGCGGAACTGCTGGTGTTATTTGTAGGGAACGGAAGAACAGAAGCATGTTTTTCAGGTCCCCATCCTGAGAATCCGCGATCCAAAAAATGCCTAAGTCAAGAAGCCGCTTTTTAAAAAAAAACTAATTCGGGAATCATATTTGTTTCATACTTTTCTCCACCAACCTATGTAATAGACGTCAGTACTATTTTACTCCAGCAGCATATGTAAAAAAGAAAACTAATTAGAGAATGCTAAACTTGTTCGACACGAGCGCCTTCAATTTCAAATAGTTCATAAGTTTGTTTGTCAATATATCACATAACTCTGTGGACTATTTGTAGGCCACAGAACAACAAAAGCCCAATTTTCAGCCCGCTAGACCGAGAACCCGCCATTCAAAAATTCTAGTCCTCAAAGCAGCATGTCAATTTGTATATCGCTGAACTCTTGGTGGTATTTGTAGGCCACACAACAACAAAAGCCCAATTTTCAGCCTGCAATCCCGACAACCTAGAATGAAGCTTACGTGCATGCTCTATATATCTATTTCATCAAATTACATATTTTATTTTTGTAGGCCACAAAACAACAGAAGGCCAATTTTCAGCCCCCTAGCCCGAGAACCCGCAATCCAAAATTTCAAATAGTCCGCAAGACCACTTGTCAATTTGTATATCACAGAACTCTTAGTGCTATTTGTAGGCCACAGAACAACATAAAACCAATTTTCAGCCTGAAAGCCCGAGAACCCGCGATCCAAAAATTCAAATAGTCCGCAAAACTGCTTCTCAATTTGTATTTCGCGGAACTCTCCGTCCTCTTTGTAGGCCACGGAACAAAAATAGCCCAATTTTTAGCCCACCACCCCAACAACCCGGAATGAAGCTCTCATGGCTTTGTTTTAAAGAAAACTAATTCGGTGTTGGTAGTCTTTTTATGCTTTTGTCCACGAACCTATGGTAGCACAATTTTTAGCCTGTCAGCCCGACAACCACAATGGTCTATATATCTACTTAATCAAATTACATATTTGGTATCTAGCATCTCTTCTTTGTAACATATGTACACCCTTAAATATCAAATAGTCCACAACTCCAATTCTCAAGTTGTATGTCACGGAACTCTGGGTGTAATTTGTAGGCCATGGAACAACAAAGCTCGAATTTCAGTGCACCAGCCCGTTATTACTATTTCTATGTATTTTTTCCATGACCATATGCAAAGCATATCTAAACAATAGTCCTGCCCACGTGTCTGTACTCCTTCACATTTATTCCCTTTCCCGCAGATGGGTTGCTAGTACAGCACACACGTCGAGCAGAGCGGACAGGAGCGATACTCCGTGGCACCAACAATGTGACAATCGCGTGCCACTCACTCCCAACTGCCTAATCAGTTCAATTTCATCTCGCTCGAGGCATGGTGCCATTACTCTTAGTGCACCCTGCTCTGCCTTCGCATCCTTTCGATGGACCAACACCCTCATTGCGCCTTTACTCTGTGCGTGCGGCCATTTATGGAACCTCACCAACTTCCCGACCTATTTCAATTGCTCCAGCAGATCCAGATGGCTCATTCTTTCCTTCTTTTTCTTCTCATTGCTCGGCTTCCTACCCAGCCTTTCCCTGCTCTGTTCCTACCACGTTTTCTCTCTCCCACTGTCCCGGAGATGCCCCAGCTACAAAGAAAGTCCAAAGGCTGACCAACATGCCATCCAAACCAACCTCGCCTTGTCCTGTGTCCCCCGCCTTCTCCCTCCCTATTATCCTCCTCCTCTTCGGCCACCTCGTCCTCCTCCCTAGCGTAGTCGACTCAAATTCTCGCATCTCTCCCGCCCCTTCCTGCGTCCCTTTCCAACACAATGGAGGAGCTGGACTACTCAGGGGCCTCACTTAACAACAACCCAGGACCTTTAGCCAATTCCGCATATGTTTCACACCCAGACCCTTTGGCCCCTCCCAACTCTTCGGCCACCCAGTTGCTTCAGGACCAGCTTCACGACACCCAATTTCAGATGGATGGTCTGGAAGCCAGTCAAAATTCGCAACGACAACCCCAATCTTGAGCGAGTTCCAACGCTTACCTAGAATGCGAGTGGAAAACATGCCTTGCACTGATGCAGATCCTAGTATTCAACCTGCGTTGGGATATGGACGACCTCCAGTTCTGCCTACAGAGCCTGGATGGAAAATCCTCTCGACTCCTGCAGTTATTCTCCGCGTTACAAGGTGCTCATCTCCCTGCACCAGACGCAACCCAATCAACAACAGCCTAAGCAGCAGCAACCTCGGCACCAGTCTTGCCACTGGAAAATTTGGGCCATGAAGATGCAAACTGCGAGGACCAGAGGCTTCCATCACACTTGGAGCACATCCAGAAGGAAGAGCACCTACCATTAGATACGGAGAACGCTATGCAACTGGACCGCACACCACTCTAGGAGGAGTCGCCTCCTCCTAGGGACACGACATTTTGCGCCTTCTATAGGGTCGCATCGCCGCACTATATACCATACTGGTGATTTGTTTTTGTCTGTTGTTTTGTCATGTGCATGCTGACCTTTCATGCATTTTGTCCATGGTTATTATAATTAGGATATATACACTTTCTACAGTTCTAGTGCCCACCCTTACGGGCCAGAATTTTGAACTCTTTTTGTATCAGTGACAATCTACACTTAAGTTATGAAGTGGTTTGCCTAACCGAGTTGGTTTTCCCTTAGGGAAGCTCAATATTTATAGCTTGAAACCATGGAAATTCTCTGTACTCCTTCATTTTGACAGACTTTTATACAATCTTACTTATAAAAAAATATATTGAATAAAATTTAAAAAATAGCTTATACTATTCATTAACTAAGACATGTTATAGCATTATCTAAATTACTTTAAATCTCCATACAATGTTATAATATTCTATAAATTGCTCTATGTCATGTATATCATGGAATTGTTCGCTGCAAAATGTATATGACCGAAGTCTTTCGTGCAAAATGTATATCACGTAACACACTGGACATGAAAAGTGTGAACTCGGAACTCCGCCAACCTGCAACCACATAATTGTTCAGTACAAAATGTATGAAGTTTTATAGCATTATACAAATTAGTATAAATCTCCGTACAATGTTATAATCTTCTATAAATTATTGTCTCATGTATACGACAGAATTGTTGGGTGCAAAATTCCTATTGTATGCCAATTTTTTGGTCTTCAACGACGTTGATGTTTTAAATTTTCATGTAATTTCTAGAGATATGTAACATACATTATTTATTTTATAATAAGTTTGTATAGTTCGCAAGCCCACTTGTCAATTTGTATAGGGCACAGAACAACAGAGGCCCATTTTTGAAACCGACAACTTGAGAACCCACGATCCAAAAACTAGATAAGTATGGAATGACCGCTCCATCCATGCTATGTAAAACAGATGCAAAGAAAACCAATTCAGCAATGTTATATCTTTTTTGTCCAAGAAAATCCTTAGTTTTAAAGAAAAATAGTTCGATAATGCTAATTTTTTAGTGTTTTTCTCCATGAACCTATGTAACAAACCTTATTACTATTCTATTGTATAACTGACATTATTAATTTCTGATAAATTTCTATAGTCCACCACTCCGCCTGTCATTTTGTATATCGTGGAACCGTTGGTCCTATTTGTAGGCCACAGAACATAAAAGGCCCAACTTTGAACCCGCCACCCCGAGAACCCGTAATCGAAAAACTGGCTAAGTATGCAATGAGGGCTTCGTGCATGCTCTATAAAATGTCTTCCCCATACTTTATAAAAGTACAAATTTCGTATGTATAAATCTAAATATATACTTTATACAAGTACATATTTTGTATGTATAAAAGTACATATTTCATATGTATAAAACTATATATTTACTTTACTATGTTCTACATGCAAACCACATCTACTTCAACTTTCTACCCACGTGTCTCTACTACCTCACATTTACTCCCATCCCAACCTGGCACGGACTCCACTGCCATGCAACACTTGTTTATGTTGGAAATTTTCCAGCTACTCCCATCATAAAGAGAGACATCTTGCATTTTTTGTTGTCCTATGTAGTAAATAAGTCTCTTTTTGCTACATTTTACAGAGTAAACCCTGAGTATGTATATATGTTTTCTCATTTTCCAATCATTCATTTATTATAGGTCAAGCTACCAAAGGCCCATGCCTAAAGGTGCACACAAAGGAGAAGAATGAGGGGATACATAACATGTTTAATAAAAATATATATCCATGTGTTGTCCCAAGGGGTCATGTTTCATTCAATATAGATTCTAGTCGATTAGCACACCATTCATTGAATTTTGAAATAGTAGTTAGCATCCAAAAGTGAACGTAATCGACGGTTCTAGTGGAAATTCGATTTTGAACTTGTCTGGTGTTTAAT
Source organism: Picea glauca (assembly GCA_000966675.3). Classification (NCBI taxonomy): domain Eukaryota; kingdom Viridiplantae; phylum Streptophyta; class Pinopsida; order Pinales; family Pinaceae; genus Picea; species Picea glauca. Next base: position 196,786 of record JZKD02S2344639.1, read on the forward strand.
GAGGAGGGGAGGATGTGAAATGTATTTATTTAATTATGTTTAATGCTATGTGTCGACTCGAGGAAATTTCACATTTCTCTTTGGTGGTTATCAAGGGCACAAGTTAATTTTCGTAATCGATCATATTCATTGATCCACTGGACACGCAGATGGTGAGATCATTCAACTCTAAAGATCATCCAACTCTACTTCATCAACTGACTCCTCTGGTTCAGTAATTCAGTTCATATCTTATCAAAAAAATGGGTTTATTCTCCAACGAGGTGGACAGGAGAAAGATCAAAGATGGCGACCATGTTTATACATGGCAGACCTTTCTGGGGATAAAATATGTGTCTATGTATGTACAAACTGCATGCAGAACAAAAAAATTTAAGTTTTGGGCGATGGATAAGTCAGTAAAATATCATGTATATTTTCTTTACTTACTATGTCTTAGAACAATTTTTGTATCTTTAGCATTGAATTTTATAAGTTGTTCATATTGGCGATAGTCCATCTCAACTAGGATTTATGAATCATTGTCTCATATTGATATGGATGATAATTAGTATAGAAAATAATCTTGGAGAGGTATTAAAAGAAACCAGGTGGAAAAGCTTCTTATTGAAGATAAATTTATTCATTTTTTATATTAGCTATGGATTTAAAAAAAAAAATAGTTGGTTTTTACTTTAGAATAGTATGAACATGGGATGTGGGCATTGTTTTGTTTGCATTGTACACACAGATTTTATAACTTGTCTCATATTGGCAATAGTCCATATTAACTAGGATTTATGAATCATCACCTCATATTTATATGGATGGATGATAAATAGTATCAAAGATAATCCATGTGAGTGGTATTGACCAAAACTAGGTGTAAAAAGAGTCTGACTGAAGCTAAATTTATTCATTTTTTTGTATTAGTTAGAGATTTAAAAAAAATGTTTTGTTGGTTTTTACTTGATATTCTGCACACAAGACATGGAGATTTCTTTTGGTATGTACTTTATAACAGTATTCACAAGACATGCAAATTTATTTCACTCTGTTTGTAAGATAAAAGTGTCACTTATTTTCAACCATATCACTTATTTCTAAATATAATGAATATGTAACTCCAACTGTCATTTCTCTTGAGCGTTCTTATATATATATATATATATATATATATATATATATATATTGGTTGTGTTAAAATAAGTTAGATGCAATACAACTGGTATGTTGTGTTGTTTGCATGCTTCTATAATTGTGTGTATTTGTGGATCATTGTAATCTTGCAGAACATGTTATAGTCCTATTCTTATTTCATTTGTAAAGTTGTTGCAATAAGTTCCTATGGCATGTATTCTTCCTTTAATGATTTCCTATTATAATTCCATTTGAAAATTGATGGCAATAAGTTCATATGGCATGCATTCCTCCTATAATTATTTTGAAATTATCTATGACATTATTGGATTGTGTATGTATGGAGACTTAATGGAGGAAATGGAGTGAGAAACCATGGGAAAACAATGAACGTCACGCACGGTGCTCATTGGTAATGCCAAAAGCATGTGTGGGACTATAGTGGGAGAATGAAATAGAAATTGGAAGAGCAACCATTGCATAGGAATAACACACAAATAATAGATTGTATTACTGCACTCTTACACACATACATAGGTAAATATATAGCTGGATTAAGATCCAACCGATTCCATATTTGGAGGGAGTGGTTGAGAAGGTATCTCAACAACCTCCTACAAATCTTCAACTAACCCAATCTAGTCTCCTAAAGTAAGCTTTATTCTAACACCCTCCCTTAATGTTTACTTTACAAATTACAATACTTAATCACAATTACAAAAAAATTACAACACTTGAACTTTCGTCTGTCTGTCTGGTCTTCCTCGGCACTAAAACTCACTCTGCAATCACACGGCTTCTGCTCTTTCTTCTTCCTCTTCTTCGAGATTTCCATCGACACATTTAAAGTCAAAATGCCTCTGACCATCTTTCTTGCACTTGTATACTGGACAATTTGACAACTTGGCTCATCGAGGCTTCCGTGATAAAAGTTGACAATTATTGATGCATTCTATGAACTTGTCTTCATCTGTCGGAATTTTTCTTTCAGCTATCCTTCAGTATCTAGAAGAAAAGTTTGGATATGGAATGTCCTCGACATTCCTTTACACAAGGTGACTTCCAATAAAAACAATGTACTTGATACTGGGGCTGCTAGCTTGCATCAAAATACAAGTTCTTATTTTTACATAAACACTTACACACAAAACTTTAAACTCACCACGTAAAGGTAACCTGTAATTGTCGATCTTGGAGCACCAAAGTACAACAAGAGTCTACAACTTATAACATACTCGACATAATCAAACTGGTAACTTGCTCTTGTGGCACCGAAGAACACGCAAGAACTACAAGGTTGAATTACATCGTTTTGCGCTATATTTGGTTCTGCATTACAATTCTTATAAATACATAAACAAATATGAAAACTGCATACAATAGCTGGTATAGCTAGCCGACTTCTTCTTAATGTTTTCTGCCACACTAAACTGATATATGGTTGCCAACAATAGTTCTAAATTATGAGACACTATCAATGCATATGTTCCTCGTGAGGGCGGCTCAAATTCTTGACAATCAAATCACATCTATCTCTCTACCACATAGTGTCCTTGACAATGACTCTAGAGAGTAATCACATCCTTGACAACGATGGTAGTTGGATCTTTCATGGCTCATGCAATTCTGTATAGTGGTTTTCTCCACATAGGCAACTCGTCACCAGATTTGGTGAATTCTTAATAACCTTCACGAGATCTGCTGAGCCAAAATCTTGGCTGGAAATCAACCATATTTTGTTTGACTGCAATGATTAAAACACTGTCCAATCAATAGTTCTTTCTTACACATAGCACATAAGACCATGATCTAGCGTTCTTCCTGGCTATGGCGCAAAGATCATTTTTTATGACAGATCCTGGCGAAGTAGATGTGCGTAGTGAGTAGAACAACTAATTGGCAGGGACAGATACTGACTTCTGCTTCTTTTGACTCACAGGTCAACCGATGGTGGCTTCTTCTCTCATGCACCCTTTTCAAACTCTTCAACAACTCAATGTGATCACCTAATTTCAATAGATGGCTTACGCTTGCACAGCTTCATTCCTTAACCGGTGGCTCTACCAGCTATAATAGTCTCAAACCCAAACAATGGCTGCGTTAAGAAATTAACAACTACACCAACGTCTTAGTCTTTGTCCAGATCGCCGCTTAACAACAACAACAGTAAATTCTCGTCTTCTTCCTTCAACAGTAGAAAATCAACCTGCGCAGAAACTTACAACAATCTCTAAAAATAATCTTCTACATTCACACGCACTAATCCTATCTATTTACATAGGATTACGATTTATGGCTCTCACATCTTCTTGGGTACTCCCGTGAGGGATTAATCCCAACTAGGCTCTGATACCAAAATAGAAATTGGAAGAGCAGCCATTGCATAGGAATACCACACAAATAATAGATTGTATTACTGCACTCTTACACACATACATAGGTAAATATATAGCTGGATTCGGATCCAACCGATTCCATATTTGGAGAGAGTGGTTGAGAAGATATCTCAACAGCCTCCTACAAATCTTCAACCAACCCAATCTAGTCTCCTAAAGTAAGCTTTATTCTAACAGAATGAACACCAAGATACTTCAATAAGTTTTATATGTAGTGTTGGAAATATAAATTCCATCCATGAAAATGCATTGATAAAAAACAAGAAAGCGTTGATAAAAAACAACAAGAAAGCGTTGATAAAAAACAAATCTATGATGTATACGTAGGTCGTGGAATATGGATGTTGAGTTCTATACAATGTAGAAATATATCATTAGAGAGGATGTAGGATAACATTATGTATGGTTAAAACTTTGAGAAATCTCTCTCAAATGTGAATTGAGATCTTTGATTGCTTTCAATTTCTAACTGTAATTGTTTTTACATTTCACTTTCTCTAGTATTTTTGTGTTAAAGAGATACTTTTCTTGAAAGAACCCAATCAATTCTCAGAAAGACCACTAAGGTATGAGTATATACCTCAATTAGAGGAAAATAAATGATTGAAAATAATTTTTGCATTGGGCTTGACTCTTAGACAAAATGTACGTAAATTTAGCTTTTGGCATTTGGTATGTTGTATTTGCAAGATTAGCACTCTCTATTGTATTTTTGTATTGCAAGATTAGCACTCTCTATTGTATTTTTGTAAAGACATTGTTGCACTTTATTTTTTATGAACACTATTTTTGCCACATCCTTTGTGAAATCTACAAATTGATTGGCATGTGTATGTGTTGCAGCTTGCAAGTAATTACTATCTTGAGTGAAAACCCTATCTTATATAAGTCTTTGCTAACAATCATTCATTCCTTGGTGTTCATTGATACTATCAACATAATATTCTATCTTTGCAAAAGGACCATTAGAAAATGGAACCAGATAGGAAAACTTTAGTTCACATTGCATTCTGGTGACATAGTAGATGGCTTAAAATTCATCATAATTTTAGACTATATGCTGTGGCATCAAACAGAGTTTTTTTGTCTTGGTATCTCATATAATGTTTGATTATATAGAAAGAGCATAAATTATGGAATTTTCACATGATTTCATAGTTCTATAATAATGATATTCTCAAATGGTTTATGAATGATCTTGTTAATATCATCGACTTTCTAAAAGATGCATTTATTGGATCATTTACTTGTGAATTTGTTATGGAGAAAATGTTGTGGTACATGGAATATTCACTTGATTTATGTTGATGGTACAATTAAGTAAGTCTCCCTAACACATTCATTCAAAATTACAAGTGATTGTAGTGATTAAGGAAGATGATTCGGACTTGCTGTTATTTTTACTAATAGTCTTGTGAAACGTAAAGACTTGTTGATAAGTTGTTGAGTTTAATTGCTAAGACATTAGAGTTAAATCCCGATTTCTTTCAAAATAAGTTTGGAAAGCCATACCAAAAAATGAGCATGAATTACTATCTAAGTTCCCCAAACCAGATCTTGTTTTCGATCTGAGTCCACATGGCACAAGAGCATAGAACATCGAGTAGTCACAAATAGTTGCAGGTCCATAATATTTATTGTGGTATTTTATGCTCTTAGTTTTGATGCAGAGATCGGTCCTACACCTGAACTCACGAATCAAACTCAACCATGCTTGTTCAGGAATTTTATTCATGAAGATTATATGAAATGTTATTTCTCCCATGGAGTAGAGGGGAAGCACTCATTTTATGAATATGTCGGTATCAAAAACTCACAAACATACAACAATTATATAATTCGTCTAAAGTCTCATTGCACTTGGATATTGTCTGCTATATTTCTTGTACATAATATATATATTAAAACAAGCAGAGCAATCAATGGTAGTTTCCAGCCTTCTCATATAGCTTGTGTGCTTAGGATGACTATTTGTACGTTGTAGTTCCTATACATAATATACCTTGAATCATTTTAAGCTGTATACATTGATATTTGATGAAGGTTTAATTAACTTAGATACCTAATATAATCTGCATCTAAGAATCATGCTCATTAAGAAATTAAATATTGAAGTTATAAGACTATCTAGCATGTACACATTTGGACTTATGCCTCTCCACACTTTTTTCAACAAGTATCAATTAGTACAATCACTTCAAAGTAGGTTTGTTGATTTCTTTAAACAATATATAGCTATTCACTAGCCATTTTACATAACATACTTCTATGTTTGTTGCCAGGGTTTATCCAAAGGAAAGAGTTAAATATGTGTATAACCTTTTACTCTCCTTCTCCTAACGCGGTCATTACTCCTTAAGGGGTTGCTCTGGATTATTGTTGCCTTTAATAAAATAATGACGAAACATTAACTTGATCCAAACCACAGATTCAAGTGGCATCCTAAAAATTGCTTATGCTTCTAGAATTAGGCAAATACTTCTTAAATTATGCAGAAGTAAGGACTAGCAGCTTTGCAACGAATTATCTTATTCTTGTTCTTTAATGACGATATGAAAACCAATTATAATAATAATCCTCTCACTTACCAAACAAAAGAGATCATAAAATAATTATTATATTGATTTTTTTTATCATTCTTTTCCATAGGTTAACTTAACTTTTAAGTCTCGTACGTTTATAAATTAGAATTATGTATTAAATAAACCTACTCATTTTTATATCCATGTTGTTCTATAAAATAAAGTGTAGTCGAGGAAGAAATAATTTCATTTGAAAATGTGTTATTAACCATTAAAATGACAGTACATGTTATTAGTTGGTTTAAATTCAGGTTTTTCTATCCATATTATCTCTATTGTTTTATAAAATACATATCTATATTGTTTTATAGAATAAAGTGTATTTGGGTTATTAAAAAATGTGTTATCAACCATTAAATTTATGAGATTACATGTTATCAATGAGTGTAAATTCATGTTAAGTACGGATTTATCAAATTAATAAAATTAATAATGAAAACTTTTTATAATGTAAAGAATTGAAGAATGGTTTGCATTTTTCATAGATTTAACTTTTCTATATAAAAAAAAATTATAAATTAATTTAATAACGTATTTTATTATTTTATTTTATAAATTAATTATATATATTAGTAAATATTATTGTTATTAAAAATTAATTTTTTTTTTGATTTTATATCAAAATTTTAAGATGTTTTTTAATGTAAAGTTATAAGAGAGGCCCATTCTTTTCTTGCAACTAAGGAGAGCTTCGAACTTCTCGGAGCAACCACAAGCTAGGGTTTTTGACAGTCGCGGCCATAGCAGAGGGTAGCATGAGCACCAAAAAGGAGGATAACGGTACCCCTCATACAAACAGGTAGTGGTAGACAAAGAGAAAGGGCCAAGGGTTATATTTTTCAAGGCACTAGTGACAGGCACCTCGGGATCTAACCCTGGAATAGGTCAAGAAAGGAACAAGGGGAAAAGTGAATGCATGAAAGAGGAAGCCAGAGAAACTCAGAATGTGATGCAAGACACAACGAAGACCAACCAGGCATAAGGGCGCAACCTGTGCAAACCCAAATCAGCACTGATACCCAAGGTGATACTGGAGGATCTGTAGATGCAACTCTACAGGGATTAGATGAAGGCGCATGCGCTAATTTGTAAATTTATGGGCTTGTGGCCCATTGAGAGAGCGTTGCGCAACTAGATCAAATACCACTGGAAGCCAAATGGGGAATTGCAGCTTCATCTGGGCTCGAAAGGTTTCTTCACAGCAATCTTCATAAACCTGGAGGACAGAGATAGAGTATTTGAAGGAGGGCCATACTTCCATGCATCAACAGGACTGTACATGCAGCCATGGAAGGAGAATTTCTCCCCAGAAAAAGAGACCTTCAAAAAGGTATCAGTCTAGCTGAGACTCTATTCCCTACCCTTAGACTACTAGTTACCCTCTACGTTTGAAGAAATAGGGAATAAACTAGGGAAATATATAAAGACTGCAGAAGCCATCCTGAAGGGGAGATACACATCTTACACAAGAATATGTATAGAGATGGATGTTTCGGGAGCACTCCCAGAAGCCATAAGTCTCGAATTCAGGGATGAGGAATGGATCCAAAACATAGATTATGAACAGATCCCCTTCCAATGTAGAAGGTGCCATGAACATGGTCACTTGATTAGGGAATGCCCACTTAATAAAAAATAGGAAACATGAAACCCCAAACCACAGCAGGATGAGGATGGGTCTGTTAAACCAAACCCTAGAAGTAGAGCCAACAAAAAGCAGAGCAAAGCCCAAGCAGGAAATAACTCAGAGGTCCGGATTACCCCGGAAGGAAGGGATAAAACCACTCAAGGGGCAGAAGCCAAGAAGGATATGAAAAAAGTTCAGGAAGTCAGAGAACAAACACCAAACGAGCCCACCGACTGGCCAAATAACCAGAAGAAACGAGGAATCTATGTAACTCCGATGGAGGGAGAAATCAGAGATGACAACACCCCCATGCAAGACACAGAGGGAGAGGCGGAAACGACACCAAGCGAAGTAGGCACAGAAGACCCAGAACTCAGAGACCTGGTGGAAAGGGAAGGGATAGATCTCACGAACATACTGAAGCAATGGAAAATACAGGGAGTGGACAATGTACCAACAGAGCAACTTGACCGCATCTAGTACTTGTTCCTCCTAAGGGAGGAAGCCAAATCTAAAGACCTAAAGAATACACACGGGGAGATTGGACACCTAGGATTCAAAGCCAGTGAGGTACAACCACAGCTCTCACCCAAGCAGATGCAGAGGAAAAAAGGTAGGAAATCCAATAGTGTAGCCCTGCAGGAGCTTGGAGCGCTACTGATAAACTCAGGTAAGATAAAAAAACTCTTCCCCAAATCCCCCCTGCAAGTTTAAATGAAGGTTATAACTTGGAATATAAGAGGCCTAAACAGCCCAAGAAAGCAATGAATCGTTAGAAGTAGACTAAAACAGGAACAACCAGATCTTTGCTTTATTCAAGAGACCAAGTGTAATACAGACAGAATGGAAACAATCAGTCAAAAACAATGGCGCAAGTACAAGATGGTGGCTATTGGTGGCCACCAAATGGCAGGAGGTATCCTCACCCTATGGAACCCACAAGTACTAAGCCTAATAGCAGCCGAAGTGACAAGGCATACCCTAACTATCCGCATGCAACTCATTGGGAACACAGAGGTGATTTTATGCACTAATGTGTATGGACCCCAGGTGTTAGAGAATAGGAGAGGAATGCTAAGAGACCTATATGATCTTAAAAACTGAGCCAACAACCTCCATTGGATCCTAGCCGGGGATTTCAAAATCATCACGTCACTTGCAGAGAAAAAAGGAGGTACAAGAAGATTGGATAGAGATGCAGAGGAATTCTCAAAATTCATAGACACGGTGGAGATGGTAGATCTGAAAACCAATAATGGCTAGTTCACCTGGAACAATAAGCGAATGAGTCAGCATCAGGTAGCAACAAGACTCGACGGATTCCTAGTGTCAGAGTCAATCATTATGCAGGGGCTAACCTTAGACTGCAACATCCTTCCATGAGGGGGATCTGATCATTGGCCAGTGAAACTGGAAGCAGGCTTCCAGACCACACCAAAGAATAGACCTTTCAGATTTGATAAATTCTGGATGGAACACCCGACTTTCAAGGAAAGAATCAAACAGTGGTGGAGTGAGGAGCAACCAGAGCAAGGGACAAGGATGTTCAAACTCTACAAAAAACTAAAACATATCAAATATAGGCTCAAGGAGTGGAACAAGGACACTTTTGGGAATATAAACCAAGAGAAGAACAACATTGAATAAAAAATGAAAAAGCTCCAGGAAACCTGCATTTCGGAGGGCTACAATGAGGAGCAGAAAAAGGAGGAGATACATATGACCCAGGAATGGGATGAGCAGCGCCAACAAGAAGAAACTCTTTGGTGACAAAAGTCTCGGATCAGATGGCTAAAGGAAGGAGAAAGGAACACCAAGTTTTTCCATAGAACAACCATGGCTAGAAGAGCCCACAACAAAATCTTGAAGATTAGGGACCAGGATGGCATAGAAAGAGAGTCACATAAGGACATCAAAACAACTCAAGTAAACCGCTTCCACGGGATAGCCCAGGAACCTAACCAAGATAGAACGGAGGCCATACAAAAGGTAATCCATCATATCCCTCGCCTGTTAACAGACGAACAAATAAACAACCTGAACAAGCCCATTGTGGAGGAGGAAATAGATCAAGCACTCTAGGAAATGCCTAATGGAAAATCCCCAGGCCCAGATGGTTTCACAGTGGAGTTCTTCAAATCCTGCTGGGAAGTTGTCAAACATGACGTTTATAGGGTAGTGGAAGACTCTAGAAGGTTAGCCTCCATTTTGAAATCACTAAATGCTACAATGATTACACCCATCCGCAAAGAAAATGAAGCCAAAACCCCCAATCGTTACAGACCTATAGCGCTATGCAATGTGGTGTATAAGATAATTTCCAAGGTCATAGAAAATAGATTGAAACCACTACTACCCACACTGGTTTCACAAGAGTAGGCAGGTTTCGTGGAAGGTAGGCAAATAATGGACAATATTATCCATGCTCACGAACTTATCCACACTCTGAAGCTTCAGAAAAGAGGGGGAATGATAATACAGCTGGACCTAGCAAAAGCCTATGAAAAAATCAGCTGGCACTATATGGTCAGGACCCTGGAAGCCTTCGGCTTCACCTAACACTGGATTAGATGGATAGTCAACCTAGTATCCACAACAAGCTTCTTGCTACTAGTAAATGGAGCCCCCGCCAAACCTTACTAGCCCACGAGAGGCATCAGACAGGGAGACCCGCTATACCCCTTCCTATTCATCTTAATGATGGAAGGACTCAATCAAAGCATAAAAAGCGCAACCGCAACGGGGGAAATTAAAGGTATCAAACCCTATGAGAATTTCCCAACTTCTACACACCAACAGTTCGTGGATGACACCTCACTTCATGGCATTCCCACGATCAAGGAAGTGAAAGCCTACAAACGAATCTTAGACGAGTTTGGGGAAGCCTTGGGGGCAGAGATAAACCAGTCCAAATCTATGATCTTCTTCTTTAATACCAACCCTGCTATCTAAATGAATCTGGCCAACATCTTGGGATTTGAATGCAAATCCCTCCCAACCAAGTACTTGGGCATCCCCCTGATAGACAACGCGTACAAGTTGTCAACTTGGGAAGGAATAGTCAACAAGCTACAAAACCGGGTAAAAAATTGGACGTACAGATCCCTCAACCTAGCCGGAAGACTTATCCTAACCAAGTCAGTTTTGCAAGCTAACCCAACCTTTATGATGTCAGTTTTCCCAGCCCCCAAGGGGATTCTACAAAAAATAAGAACCATACAAAGGGAATTCCTATCGCGAGGAGCGGAAACAAGGAAAAAATGGGCACTGGTAGCTTGGGAGAAGGTTTGTAAACCAAAAAGAAAAGGAGGCCTGGGGCTACATGACCCACAAGTGACCAATGACGCCTATGGGGTGAAACTCTGGTGGCGATGGGTCAAAGAAACGACCACACCATGTGTAACATCCCCGGGTCATCATCCCACTGGCCGGGCAAACGCTACTGTGCAGAACAACATCATTCTCATAATTAATTAATAACATGCATTTAAGTCATATTAAACAAATTTAACTCAGAGCAAGCACAAGATTACTGCTAACATAAATAATCCCTGGCATTAACAATAATTCATATGCACAATAGAATACACTATACATATAAGCATCACAAGCATGAAAAACATAATATTAAGCATAAGTTGATACTTATCTTTGAAACCGTGGTAATTCCACCAACCACGTGCAGGCCTTTGACGAACCTCCCATCCTTAGACCACGCTACTCATCATGTTCAGTATTGGGTCACCCCCGAGCTGGGACTAAGCTCCACCCAAGGAAAGGAATCCTAGTCTAGACTGAGGTTACAGGAAAAACTGCGCAGAATAACCAGAAGGATTCTTCCCAGGATGCCTTCTTATGCCCACTACTCATGGACTCTCATTCCCCACATGCATGTTCCGCCCGGGAGTATACACCTTCACAAGCATAGTCCATCAGTGCTTCACCTCCCTCTCTGGGTCTCGGCAATAGGCCGGATTAGGAAGTCTTAGAGCTCCGTAGCTAGTGTTGGACTCTCTCTGGAAGAATACCATTTCCCAGCAGACTCCTTCACCTAGAAATAGCTTCTCACAGGCTTGACAGACTGCATCTTCAACTAAGGGCCTTAAAACCCGGTTCTTCAGCCCCTTCCAACTCAATTCCCGCATGGTGAGGATAACCACAACACAACCCCACTCAGGAAAATAGAAAACAACAACCTACAAACAGATCGGGTACAGATCCAGCTCGGCAATGGCAGATAGACTGGGTTCTTGAACTCACAAATCGACTTTCCCCTCCTGACTAGTTCTCTCAACGATGCATAGGTATGTCAAGGGCAGTCGCAAACCAATAACAGAATCAGACGGATGATGTTTTGGTCTTTAGGAAGACGTCTCGGTTTTTTGGTTCTCAAAGCTGCGTGAGGGTATCCGAAATCAGACACAAAGGATGATGGAATGAGGAGCCACCCCCCTCCACGGCTGACTTCTGCAGTTTTTAACTGCATGTGCCTAGGTCGACACATGTCACCCATGAAGCTGCATGCACTCCATCAGCATGTGTTCCTCTCCAGGAACTTAGGACAAAACATATATTTCACATGGCTTTTGGAATAATATTAAAATATTATTCCCAAGGACTTAAGCCCCTAGGCTTAGCCTCTAGGCTCAACACTTAGCCTCTCTTTCCAACCTTCCATCCCCCAATCCCTTACCCATTTTGTGGAAGCTTAGTCCCCCATCACTCATTCATTGTGGTCGGTCTGCATGCAGCGGTGTTTATATTTTTATTAATGATCTGCATGATTACATATACAAAAGTAGACTCCCGGCCTTAACACTTAGGCTCTCCGGCCTAATAACACATAAGCCCACCAGCTTATATAAACTTGTCTCACGAGCCTATAAAACATAATTACAATTCATAATGCAAGCTTTATACTTCATAGACATGATTTACAACAGGGCTCAGCCTTGGGGACATTACAATCCCCTCCCCTTATTTTTGCACTGTCCTCAGTGCAACTTTACACTGCATCTGCAAGCTTTTCAAAATTTTCAAAAAGATGCGGGTACTTTGCCCACATAACATCTTCATGCTCCCATGTCGCGTCCTCTGGACCTTTACAAGCCCTATAGCTCGATTCTGGAGTTGTTTTTTTTTCCTATCCAATATGCGCACAGGATGCACTTGCAGGACACCTTCTTGTTCCACCTAAATCACATTCAAATCGATAACATGATTAGCATCTGGTATATATTTCTTAAGCAATGAAACATGAAACACATTATGTATAGTCATGGATGCAGGTAATGCAAGCATACATGCAACTGGCCCAATCCTTTCTAGGATTTCAAATGGCCCACAAAATCTGGTTGCCAACTTGGCGCAACTTCCCAGCTTTAGGGAACTCCTGTTAGCTTTCCCTTTCAGGAAAACATGATCACCCACTTTGAACTCTCTGTGGGTTCTGTTCTTATTAGCATAACTTTTTTGCCTATCCTGGGCAGCTTTCAAATTCTGCTTAATTTTTATCATTTGGTCCTCCATCTCCTTGAGCAACTCTGGCCCAACTACTACTCTATTAGCTGGATTATCCCAGCTCACTAGAGTATTTCACTTTCTTCCATAAAGTGCTTCAAATGGGCTCATCTTCAACGATGCATGATACCCATTGTTGTAGGTGAATTCTACCAAGTGTAGGTAGTCTTCCCATCTTGATGGTTTGTCCATCACATACATTCTCAGTATGTCTTCTATTACTCTGTTCACCCTCTCTGTCTATCCATTAGACTCGGGATGATAAGTTGTACTAAAGTTCAGATTCGTTCTGAATCCTTTGAACAATCCTTTCTAGAAATTCAAGGTGAATTTCGGATCTTTGTCGGACACAATCGTTTTAGGAATTCCGTGCAATCGTGCCACTTCCCTTATGAAAATATTAGCAACATCTGTTGCCTTGTGAGTAGTTTTCAGTGGAATAAAATGGGCAGCTTTTGTAAGCTTGTCCAACACCACCATGATTGAATCATAAAACTTGGTTGTTCTGGGCAATCCCGTAATAAAATCCATCGTTACTACTTCCCACTTCCACTCAGTAATGGGTAAAGGTTGCAGCAACCCTGTTGGGTGCCTATGCTCAGCTTTAACTTTCTGGTACTCCATACATTTGGCGATGTATTCAACGATCTCTCTCTTCATACTCGGCCAAAAGTAAAGGCTCTTGACCGCTGCTACTGTTTTCTGATATCCAGGGTGCCCTGAATATGGCACATTATGCATCTCCTACAAAATCATCTGTTTCAAGCACTGGACATTGGGTACACAAATTTTGTTCTTGTACATCAGTATTCCATCTGTTTCCAATTTATAAATTTCCATCTTTTGTGGCATCTTACCCTGTTGTAGCTTGGCTACCAATTCTCTGTACTACAAATCTACATTTGCACCCTCCAGAATTCTTCTTTTAATATTAGCCTGATACATGTTGATGGCTATAGCATGTAATTCATGCACCCTCCTATTGAGTGCATCAACCACTTTATTCTCCTTTCCTTTGATATGCTTGATATCAAGTCGTATTCACACAGAAATTCCATCCACCTACTTTGTCTAGCATTTAAGGTTGGCGAATCAAACAAATATTTCAGACCATTGTGGTTTGTTCTCAATTCAAATCTCCTTCACATGAGGTAATGTCTCCATTTTCTCAGAGCGTGAACGATTGCTGCCAACTCCAAATTGTGAGTGGCATAATTATTTTCGTGCTCTTTCAGCTTCCTGGACTCATAAAAAATTACAAATACATTTTGACTGAGAACTCCTCCCAACCCTTCTTTACACGCATCTGTGCACACCATGAAATCTACATTTGGATTTGCAATCCTCAAGATTGGAGCCCTAGTTCACAACTGCTTCAATCGCTGGAAACTTTTCTCACACTCTTCAGTCCACTGAAACTTTTTCTCCTTCCTTTGCAAGTAAGTGATAGGGTGAGCTATCTTTGAGAACCCTGCGATAAACCTTATGTAATAGCCCGCTAGACTCATAAAGGATCTAACTTCCGCCACATTCCTTGGCACTGACCATTCTCTGATGGCCTCAACCTTCTCGGGATCCACGATGATCCCTTCTTCTGAAATAATGTGCCCCAAGTAATGGATCTGCCTTTGATAAAACGAGCATTTGATCAACTTGGCATACAACTGGTGTTCTCTCAACACTTGCAACACCATCCTCAGGTGTTGTTCATTCTCTTCCTCTAACTTGGAATACACCAAAATGTCATCCAGGAAGACGATGACAAACTTGTCTAGATAGTCCCTGAATACTCCATTCATCAAGCTCATAAAAACAGTGGGTGCATTTGACAGTCCAAACGGCACCACTGTGAACTCGTAATGACCATACCTTGTTCTAAAGGCGGTCTTGCTGATGTCTTCATCTTTTATTCTTACTTGGTGATATCCCGATCTTAGATCTATTTTCGAAAAGATCTTTGCATCCTTCAACTGATCGAAGAGATCATCCATCCTCGACAGAGGATACTTGTTCTTGATAGTTACTTTGTTCAACTGTCTGAAATCAATGCACAGCCTCAATGTCCCGTCCTTCTTCTTCACGAACAGGACCAGGGCACCCCAAGGTGACACGCTTGGGGGAATGTACCCCTTCTTTAGAAGCTCTTCAAGATGCAATTGCAACTCTTTCATCTCTGGCGTACTCATTCTATAAGGAGCTTTCGACACTGAAGCTGCTCCAGGCATCAAATTTATAGAGAAATCGATATCTCTTTTCGGAGGTAGTCTGGGTACCTCCTGAAATACATCTTCAAACTCTATTAGTACCACATGGTCTCCAATCTTTGAGACTTCATCTCTAGATGTTTCCTCCACATGGGCTACAAACAATTGATAGCCTTTTATGTAGCACTTTTTCAACTACATTGCTAAGATTTCTCTAACAACCACAGCTCTGGGAATTCCTTGGACTATTTTCCGATTCCCCTCCTCATCCAAGCATGTAAATTCCTTGTTACGACAGTCCAGGAGGGCATGGTGTTGGTCCAACTAATCCATCCCAATTAAACAGTCATAAGAGCCTAAAGGAAGAATATTCAATTCATCCTTCGTGCTCAATCCCTTCATGTCCACCAGACAGGACTTAACCAACTCAGTGACTTTCCTCTTGGTTCCTGTATCCAACTGCACTAACCAAGATTTTTCATGTTTGCTTCTTGATAAATGCAAACTTTCCACCACTCTAGGGTCTATATAACTATGGCTAGCCCCTGAATCAACTAAAATAGTAAATGGTTGGTTGTTAATCATACCTTCCACTTCAATCATGTGCGACTAAAATTCAGCTTGCTTGTTTTCTAGGGCCGCATAGATCCTTAGCATTCTACTGCCCATGTCCTCCACTATTTCAGCTTGTTGAACATTATGGATAGCTCTTGCTTTGCCATTTTTATGGGGACAATCTTTGTACTTGTGGTTCTCTTTACAGCCCCAACACTGAATGGGTATCTGTCTCAGCCTTTGTTCCCCCACTTCAGCCATTCTCGTCTCTCTAAACGATGGATGTCCTTGAGGACTATTTCTGAAAAAGGGAGGTGTGTTTCCCTTCTGCCTCTATTCTTTCTTAAACTTCTTCTGGTCATCCCAAGCCTTCCGAAAGGTAGGATTTTCTCTTTGCTGCTCATATAAGCATTTCGCTCTTCTTGTTGTTTCTTCCATAGTCTTAGGATCATCATACTGAATATTATCTCCAATAGGAGGTGGTAATCCAATCAGGTACCTCTTAATATTGACAGACTCATCTTTGATGAATGGAACATACTTCAGTAATTCCAAAATATTTTGTTCATACTCATCAATGGTCTTGTTGTCCAGCTTGAGTTCAAAGAACTCTTTCATCTTTCTATCATAATAATTTTTAGTTAAGTATTTCCTCTCGAAATACCTCTTGAATTCTTGCCATGTGATGTCTTTCTCTCTAACGTGTTGCACCTACACAAGATGATCCCACCACATGAATGTTTTTCCTTTTAGTTGATACATCACAATTCTTCCTTCTACATGAGAGGAATAATTATGTAGTTGGAAATATTTCCTCATGACAAGGAACCATGTTTCGACATCTTCCTCCTTCTTATGTTCTCCATCAAATGTACTAGGATTAATCTTGTTCATCTGCCCTTTCAATTCATCCACTCCAGATCTTCAGTGTTTTCTGGTAGGGGATGGGCTTGAACTATTGTGTGCTTCCTTATCAGAATGCCTTGGGGAGTGACGACGATGTCTGCTACCACTCCTCGATCTTCTTTTTCTCTTAGGGGTCCTGTGACTCCCTGTTTTGCTTGTGTCACTCTCCTTTTCCAATTTCCTTTCTATTCTTTCTAGGTTCTTCAACATCTTTAAGTTGAATTCACCCTACCGATCCCTGACCCTCATGAGATTTTGGCTATCAGCTCGGTGAGCTTGGGCATCTTTTTGCAATCTTTCAATGATTTTCATCACATGCCCTTCCTTATCCAATTCTCTTCTGTGCCCATAGGAGTTCGATCCTTCGACTCCCAAGTTGACATCCCTTCCTTCTCTTTCATTCTCTGAATTGGAGGCAATCAACACCTCTTCCATTTCTATACTTGTTGAACTCTGCACACACAACGTGCAGTCAACCGAAGTTTGTCAGGCCTTAAACCCTTAATAAAACTACAACATTCATAAACCAACGCGAATAAGAAATCATTTTGATTCCACGAATTTTCTGAGCTCTGTTTGGCTCTACAATTTCCGGCGACAACCCTCGTTTTCCTAGTTCCCAACCCATGCGTCCACGGGCTATGATCAAACGCTAAACTGCTAGGCGCTACAAGGCTCTCCAAATGAAACTTCGGGTTTCGAGATTTCGGGGCTTCGGGGTTTCGGGTTTCGGGGTTTTGGTCTTGGAGGTTCTCGCACTCGCTTCCCTCTCCAACTCTCGACTTCTGAAAATTCGATTTCCTTACCATCCGGGCCCACAGTACAATTGTTGCCCACCAAGGTAGTGACACATGGTGTCCTTAAGAAGGTCCACCTCACTCACAGCGATGTCAGGGGGCCCCACTACTTTCACTTTTCGTTTCGGAGTTTCGGGCATTAGGAGTTCGTGCATCTACACATCTGAAACTTTCGTTTGCTGAAATTATGAAATTACGGTATATTCATCTACTTGATCCAATGGTCAAGTTCCTCTCCTACGATCTATGGTGTAGATCGTTTCGGGATTTTGGGGTTTCATGTTTTCGATAACCGGAAGTTCATGATGCAGCGACTCCAAATCTCTTGTCACTTCAATCCCCGAATTCCGATACATGAGTTCTTGTATGAGATCCAACGATCCTCGATGATTTGGATCTAACGGTCTAGATATTTTCGGAGTTTCGTGAACCGGGATTTCACGATGCAGTGACTCCAAATCTCTTGTCACTTCAATCCCCGAATTCCGATATGGAGATTCATTTATGAGATCAACGGCTGTGAGCCTCCCCTGATCCGACGGTCCAGATCTCTCCTATGCTTACACCTATCAAAGCTCTTCAACCCTGACTTCCTCGCTAGGTCGCTAGATCCGACGGCTCAAGGGATTTCAACACTTCTTCCTGGAAGCGCTCCACCATCTGATTCTACCATTGTTAATCTCTTTCGTGATTCGGGACTTGGAGTGACCAAGAATTTGGCCTACGCTCCAAGTTCACAATCCCTGAATTCACGAAATGATCCAATGGTTCAAACCAACCACGATCAACGACCCACATTTATTCTGGATCCTAGGGTGGTGAGTTTCTCCATCCACTAACCACCTTGCAACTTTTGGCTATCTTACAGCCCTCATGATTTCACGAGTTCTCCACAGAGAATTATGACCATCCAACTCTGCTTCTCAAGGAATTCTGGCCAAAGACTTGGTACCCTCCTTTTGAACCTTCATCTACTTGATCCAACACTTCTGGTGTGGAGTTCTCTCTTTCCCTGTGGCCATATACCACACCGGATGCAGTTTTATAATACCGCTACACATCCTGAGCTTTGTAACATGGTCAAGTAGTCCGTTGACACTCAGAAACATTCTGAGGTCTGAAATTAGTCCTCCAGACATAATTTCTTCTCAAAACCTCGGTCCAAAGACCACTTATCCGGCCCATCCAGGCTCAGCGTTGAAACTATGCTTTGATACCATACTGTAACGTCCTCGGGCCGTCATCCCACTAGCCGGGAATACGCTACTGTACAGGACAACATCATTCTCATACTTAATTAATAACATGCATTTAAGTCATATTAAACACATTTAACTTAGAGTAAGCACAAGATTACTGCTAGCATAAATAATCCCTAGAATTAACAATAATTCATATGCACAATAGAATACATGATACATATAAGCATCATAGGCATGCAAAACATAATATTAAGCATAAGCTGATACTTATCTTTGAAACCGTGGTAATTCCACCAACCACGTGCAGGCCTTCCACGAGCCTCCCAGCCTTAGACCACGCTACTCATCATGTTTAGTAGTGGGTCACCCCCGAGCTGGGACTAAGCTCCACCCAAGGCAAGGAATACTAGTCTAGGCTGAGGTTACAGGGAAAACTGCACATAATAACTGGAAGGATTCTTCCCAGGATGCCTTCTTACGCCCACTACTCACAGAATCTCATTCCCCACATGCAGGTTCCGCCCGGAAGTATACACCTTCATAAGAATAGTCCATCAGTGCTTCACCTCCCTCTTTGGGTCTCGGCAATAGGTCGGATCAGGAATTCTTAGAGATCCGTAGCTGGTGTTGGACTCTCTCTGAAAGAATACCACTTCCCAGTAGACTCCTTCACCTGGAAATAGCTTCTCACAGGCCTGACAGACCACCTCTTCAACTAAGGGCCTTAAAACTCGGTTCTTCAGCCCCTTCCGACTCAATTCCCGCACGGTGAGGATAAACACAACACAACCCCACTCAGGAAAACAAAAAACAGCAACCTACAGATAGATCAGGTACGGATCCAGCTCGGCAATGGTGGATAGACTGGGTTCTTGGACTCACAAGTCGACTTTTCCCTCCTAACCAGTTCTCTCAATGGTGCATAGGTATGTCAAGGGTAGACGCAGACCAATAACGAAATCAGACGGATGATGTTTTGGTCTTCAAGAAGACGTCTCGGTTTTCTGGTTCTTAGAGATGTGTGAGGGTATTCAAAATCAAACGCAAAGGATGATGGAATGAGGAGCCACCCCCTCCACGGATGACTTCTGTAGTTTTTAACTACATGTGCCTGGGTCAACACATGTCACCCATGAAGTTGCATGCACTCCAGCAGCATGTGTTCCTCTCTAGAAACTTAGGAAAAAACATGTATTTCACATGGCTTTTGGAATAATATTAAAATATTATTCCCAAGGACTTAAGCCCCTAGGCTCAACACTTAGCCTCTCTTTCCAACCTTCCAGCCCCCAATCCCTTATCCATTATGTGGACGCTTAGTCCCCCATCACTCATTCATCGTGGTCGGTCTGCATGCAACGGTGTTTATATTTTTATTAATGTTCTGCATGATTACGTATACAAAAGTAGGCTCCCAGCCTTAACACTTAGGTTCTCTGGCCTAATAACACATAAGCCCACCAGCTTATATAAACTTGTCTCACCAACCTATAAAACATATTTACAATTAATAATTCAAGCTTTATACTTCATAGACATGATTTACAATAGGGCTCGACCTTGGGGACATTACACCATGGGTCAACCTGTGGAAGGCAAAGTATGCCCCGGACATTTCTGACCAGGACAAAATCTGCTTCAGAGGCACCAGGGAAGGTTCCGTCATCTGGAAATTTTCCTGACGCAACAAGACCTGGATCTAGACACACAGCTTTTGGGAAATAAGGAATGGCAAAACCACCCGATTATGGAAGGATGCCTGGCAATAGGAACCCAAAATGGAAAAATTGGGTCGGGAGGCACTCCAACAGGAGATGATGGCACAAGGAAAAACCCAAGTCTACCATTACTAGAAACAAGAAACAGATCGCAACAAATGGAGAATCTGGAACACTCTCACCCCACAGACTAGAGACCAAACCGCAACAACAGTAAAAGAGGTGGAGGAATTGGTGGGACGAAAAACTACAGTCACGGACAGAAATGACCAGCTGAGATGGGGGCACAAATTCGGTGGGGAATTCAATCTTAAATAAGTACACCACTACATAGCGAACCAGGACCAAGAAGACTCGACGCATCAATGGGACAAGCTCTGGAACAACCCCCATTAGCCAAAAATAAAAATCTTCTAGTGGATAATACTACACAACCGAATCCTAACTTGGGAAAACCTAAAGAAGAGAGGTTTCATAGGCCCTTCAAGATGTCACCTCTGTGAAGAAAAGGAGGAAACAATGAACCATCTCTTGGATGAATGTCCCTACACAACAGAAGTCTGGGACTGGGCGACAGGAATTTTCCGACAGTCGAATAGGATCAGAGGTAATATTTCCGCAACTATAAACACATGGAAGGAAAACTACAGTGAAAACGAAGAGGTGAATATATGTTGGACCCTCATTCCCGGCATGGTCATTTGGGCAATATGGAAGGAACGAAACCGACGCATCTTCAAGAACCAATGATAGACGACATGAAAGATCAAGGAAACAATAGTAGCCATGAAAAGAGAAATGATACTGAGCCACAACTGCCAGACAGGAGGAGCACAACTCATAGATCGGGATCTCAAAATTCTAGAGGCTTTTCAACTGAAAGGAGGACACAACCCCAATCAGATAAGATGGTTGTCACAACTACAAGTAGGTGAGCGCAACTAGAAACTACCACCAGAGGGCTCCCTCAAGCTAAATTTTGATGGCGCGTCGAAAGGTAAACCAGGATGGACAGGTACGGGGGGAGTAATCAGGGACAGTCAAGGAAAAATTATCTGTCTGTACACTGGGAGTCTAGGGAACTCAACCAACAACACTGTGGAATTTGGAGCCCTGGATATTGGCCTTGAAATACTACACCAGGAAGGGATGACCAACGTAATAGTGGAAGGAGATTCAATGTTGGTCATCAACACAATAAGGAAACTCCAAAATGACACCAGAGTGGGAAAAATTCAGAGGCACTGATGCTTGGCATACACCTTGCAAACAATTCAGGAGCATTTGCAGATGGGGATCACAGTGGAGTTGTGCTGGGTCTGAAGGTCAGCAAATGGACTAGTGGATAGAATCGCTAACGAAGGGGTCGACAAGGAAGGATCATAACTGGATTCCACATGGAGTAACATCCGAAATGACTAGTTTCGGACAAACTGCACCCAACTAGCGGAAAAGCACTATGATGGTAGCCAAAGTACGGACGAATGCATTGAGGCTGGAGGCACAGAATTAATTGAAGGGCAAGTAGAATCTAGGAAGAATCTAATAGGCCACCATTTGAACATGAGTTACAATGCAGATCATGGTCACACCACAATATGTGGTACAACACCACAGTCTAGTCAATAGAATGAAGTACAGGGGTTGGTCGTGGGAGAGCGGAAAGGGTAACCCACAGACGACAAAGGATGAAGATCAAAAGGATATTCCAAGGGCAGGAATGGGGAAACCTCATCCACACACAGGTCCCGTGGGAGGAAATGATTGACGTACAACGTGCAAGGCAAAGGATTGGCACAGGGACGATGGCAGGGTTCCCAAGCGCACACACTCTGAAACAGTGAAAAAGGACCAAAAGGTATGCCTTTACGGAAGACCCATGATTACCAGGTTAAGATCACATCCCGGAAAACCCCTTAAAAGAAGAAGCATCGGGGATAGCTACAGACCAACGAGCAACAATTTCAGAGACCAAAAAGGGGTGAATATAAGTGGAGGACGAAGTCAAGATAGAATCCACTGGATTCAAACAGAGATGGTAAGAAGGAATAATACCTAGAGTAAGGGGATGCCTCCGGGGGAGGAACTTCCAACAAGCGCCCGAAAGATCACTAGGATGGAACAAGCGGTCAGAGAGGCCAAAGGCACCTTTCTTGACCAGGTCGATACAAAATGCAAAGAGGTCATTGCCAAGTGAGAGCGAGAAGTCAACACCAAGTTCCAGGGCAAAGCCTGGGAAGAACTCATCCAAGAAGCAGACGGGATAAAGGACCCAGGGGCCACACAAACCAGGAAAACCCTCTACCACAAAACACTAGAGGAAGCCTGGCATACAAAAATGTTGATAAGTAAGCTGAGAGATGATAAGAATGAGACCAGCAAGGTTTTCAGAGACTGGGTCAGTTTCCCAGGGTGGCGGCCCAGCCCTCCCCTCATTTATGTAGACAACGCAACTTCGAGACCCCTGATCTGGTTTCCTTTTTGGCAGATCAGGGGATACCCCTCTGCCCCTTTTTGTAACATAATTTTCTCAGTCATATAGAATCTCAACTCACTTACAAAAAAAAAATGTAAAGCTATAAGATAATTGTTCATAAGTATATCTATTTACAAATCATCACACAATTATTTTAGATAGTATAGTCTTTCTTGAATAATAGTGATGAATTAGCACAATAAATTATATTTGTCCTTGCTACAAATTAACAAATAAGTTATGATAGATTATGCTTCCTTAAAAAAACAAAAACAAACATCTTGAACATTATTGAGGTTTTAAAAAGAAAAAATAAAATATTAATCTATTATTTGAACAATGAAGAATTTGTAGAAAGGAAAACTCTCACAATGCACTGTGGTTTCCTCAAAAGGAAGATTAGGTATCATTAAAAGTCAATGGACCATGATAAGTTGAGTTAAATTAGAGATAGTAGTTGTAGATATATGTGTGAGTGCATAGTAATTATGATCTCTTATGATGTGTTAGTGGCAATGTAAACATGGAAAAAAAAATTGTTGGCTTGGAGGAATGTTTTGGGGTACTTTCACAATGAATTTAAATATGATGTAAGAAGATGAAATGTAGGAAATCCAATAAGCTTTAGAAATGTATAATTTGTATTTACAAATTTTTTAATGACTATGTGAAATTCATTTTTTTTCTAAAAGCAGTATGTTACTCTTAGTGTAAAATATAATACATATGTTACTCTTACTGCAAAATATAATGCACATGTTCTAGTTAGTGCAAATGTTGAGTTCCAAAATGATGGAATTTCCTTAAAATAGTTTGTACAATTGTATATAAATGATTTGTTCTTGTGCATGACTATTTTTTCAAAAATGTTAATGTTACTTTTATATTTTTAAAAAATTTAAGAAATTCATTATAGTTTTGAATTTATGAGGTCAAGTAGAGTTTGAGGGTCTTAACATCGTCAAACAACTTTTTTGGGATTGTGGATCTTAATCTATACAAGTGCAAAGTATAATTTAAAAAAAATAGGTAAGCAATGAAAGGTTATAATAAGAATGAAAGATATATATGTATGTGTAGACAAAAACAAATAAAATATGCTAAACAATATTATTTTTTTAGAGTTATATATTTGGAATCTACATAGTTGGATAGATATGTGTGTGCAATTTCATTTGCGATGGACTTGTATACTCTATTTAAAATAACATGAAATATGGAAATATTAAGAGGAATTCAAAAAAAGGGAGGTTTTGTTGTTTTTGTGGTCCAAACCACCAGGGTTGTCATACATAAACTAAATCTAAAGAAACCAATTCAATAAACATGTAATTTGGAATTCTTAATTCTATCAAGGAAATTTTGAATTTAAGGAATGCACATGCATTCTAAAGCACACGGGCATTTGTAGAACGTGCACGTGCTATTGTGAATAAAATTCCCAATATCACATTACTCTTGACCCTTTGCACAATTCCCATGGTATCATAGAAGATACCCTTTATGCCTAGTGCCTATGATATCTTTGTTCATGACCATTAATCCAGACAATGTTTGTTTAGGGCCTAAGGCTCTTATTTTCCTTCCTCGACCATGGTACAGGCCCTGAGTCCCAATATTATTGTGAAAAACATATTAATAATGTCCATATTCACTTTCGTAGGCCTTGTTCATGGCCATTGAGCATGATAAAATCTATTTAGAGAATGGAACCCTTGTTTTCCTCCCTCAACCATGCTACAAGCCCTAACTCCCATATGTTTTATGAAAACTCTTAATGGAATCCATATCCCACCTAGAGGCCAAACTTAGAAAGGATTATCGTGGTTGTTTGAGTCCTAGTTCATGGCCCTTAAGCTCGAGAAGCTTCGTTTTGGGCCTAAGTTCCTTATTTTCCTCCCTTGGCCATGCTATAGGCACCAATACCCATGTTTATTATTCAAAATATACAAATGGTATCAAATATCACCCATAGAGGCCAAAGATCCCCTATAGAGTTCTTACGTGCTTGTTTGAGGATTTATACATGAAGCTTAATCTTGAGTATATTCAAATAGGGCCTTAGCACCTTATGTTCCTTTCCTAATGATGTTCAATCCCCTAAGTTGTGGGTATATGTTATATTCTTTGCATGATTAGCCACAAGTGTTGTATGTTGTGTCGGGGGTTCAGGAGTGGAGCCCTTGAAAAAAACATTGAGTTGTTTTTGGTTTGCTTTTGTGTCGTTTTGGCCAATAACTTTTTGGCCCATTGTAATATAATTTTAGTTAAAGAATTTAATCTAGGTTAATAGATTAGAAATTTGGATGTGTTAGAATCATATATATTATCTGGATTGATAGATTATGACGAGAAAGTTGCAAGGATCCATATAATTATTACTTATGAGGTGATTCTTATTCAAACTCTTAGAGTGGCGAAGGATATGGAAGATGCTTGTCTCCACATAAAAAAATGAATTAGTTATGGAAAACTACAGGAAAAACATTATGTCCACGTTTTTAATTTTTTGCCATGTAATTGTCGTGCTCACGGGTATGTTCAATGCTTAATTTCGTTTTGTATTCATTGAACACAACGTGCACATATTTTAATCCTACTGTATTAGTATTAATGTTATTTTAATACTACTGTATTAGCATTAATGTTATTTTAATCCTGCAATGTCGACTCTTACGCCAACGAAGGTTTCCACGTTGGATGTTATGCATGTTCGACATTAAACAAATTTGAATATATAATATATGGTTCACATGCCCAGCTACAAAAACGAGATACCTTTTGTATTTTAAATTTAAAAACTTTGATACCACTTAAGAAATTGGCCTTCGAAAAGTGAAGTAAAGCTTTATGAAAGGAAATATAAATTCCATCCATAAGCTTTATATGTAGTGCTGGAAATATAAATTCCATCCATGAAAATGCATACCAGTGCTTTGTAAATTCAACAAGAAAGTGTTGATAAATAATTTCTAGGATGTATACGTAGGTCATGGAATATGGATGTTGAGTTCTATACAAAGTAGAAATATATCATAGAGAGGATGTAGGATAACATTATGTATAGTTAAAATTTTGAGTAATTTCTCTCAAAATGTGAATTGAGAGTTTTGATTGCTTTGAATTTCTAAGTGTAATTGTTTTTCTCTAGTATTGTTGTGTTAAAGAGATATTTTGTTTAAAAGAACTCAATCAATTCTTAGAGAGACCATTAAGGTATGAGTATACTTCGATTAGAGGAAAATAAATGTTTGAAAATAATTTTTGCAGTGGGATTTATCATTTGCATCTTGACTCTTCGACAAAATGTATGTAAATTTAGCTTTTGGCATTTGGTATGTTGTCTTTGCAAGATTAGCACTCTCTATTGTATTTTTGTAAGACATAGTTGCACTTTATTTTTCATGAACATTATTTTTG
This sequence comes from Picea glauca, assembly GCA_000966675.3. NCBI lineage: Eukaryota > Viridiplantae > Streptophyta > Pinopsida > Pinales > Pinaceae > Picea > Picea glauca. Next base: position 223,308 of record JZKD02S2344639.1, read on the forward strand.
CCACATCCTTTGTGAAATCTACAAATTGATTGACATGTATATGTGTTGCATCTTGCAAGTAATTACTATCTTGAGTGAGAACCCTATCTTATATAAGTCTTTGCTAACAATCATTCATTCCTTGGTGTTCATTGATACTATCAACATAATATTCTATCTTTGCAAAAGGACCGTTAGAAAATGGAACCAGATAAGAAAACTTTAGTTCACATTGCATTTTGGTGACATAGTAGATGGCTTAAAATTCATCATAATTTTAGACTATACACTGTAAAATTTATGTGGCATCAAAGAGAGACTGAGTATTTTTGTCTTGGGATCTCATATAATGTTTGATGATATAGAAAGAGCATAAATTATGGAATTTTCACATGGTTTCATAGTTCTATAATAATGATATTCTCTCATGGTTTATGAATGATCTTGTTAATGTCATCAAGTTTCTAAATCATACATTTATTAGATCATTTACTTGTGAATTTGTTATGGAGAAAATGTTGTGGTACCTGGAATATTAACTTGATTGATGTTGATGGTACAATTAAGTCTCCCTAACACATTCACTCAAAGTTACAACTGATTGTAGTGATTAAGGAAGATGATTCAGACTTGTTGTTTTTACTAATTGTCTTGTGAGATGTAAAAACTTGTTGAGAAGTTGTTGAGTTTAATTGCTAAGACATTACAATTAAATCTTGATTTCTTTCAAAATAAGTTTGGAAAGGCATACCAAAAAATGAGCATGAATTACTATTCTAAGTGCCCTAGACCAGATCTTGTTTTTGGTTTGAGTCCACATGCCACAAGAGCATAGAGCATCGAGTAGTCACAAATACTTGCAAGTCCAGAATGTCTATTGTAGTGTTTTATGCTCCTAGTTTTGATGCAGAGATCGGTCCTGCACCCGAACTCACGAATCAAAATCATCCACTCTTGTTCAGGATTTTTATTCATAAAGATTATATGAAATGTTATGTCTCCCATGGAGTAGAGGGGAAGCACTTATTTTATGAATATGTCGGTATCAAAAACTCACAAACAGACAACAATTATATAATTCGTCTAATTTTTTATTGCGGTTGGCTATTGTCTTCTATATTTCTTGTACATAATATATATATTAAAACAAGTACATAAATCAATCGCAGTTTCCATCCTTCTCATATAGTTTGTGTGCTTAGGATGACTAGTTGTACGTTGTAGTTCTTGTACATAATGTACCTTGAATCGTTTTAAGCTATATACATAGATATTTGATGAA
>JZKD02S2344639.1:224618-238974 GCA_000966675.3 Picea glauca
AAACAAATTTGAATATATAATATATGGTTCACATGCCCAGCTACAAAAACGAGATACCTTTTGTATTTTAAATTTAAAAACTTTGATACCACTTAAAAAATTGGCCTTCGAAAAGTGAAGTAAAGCTTTATGAAAGGAAATATAAATTCCATCCATAAGCTTTATATTTATATGTAGTGCTGGAAATATAAATTCCATCCATGAAAATGCATACCAGTGCTTTGTAAATTCAACAAGAAAGTGTTAATAAAAATCAAATCTAGGATGTATACGTAGGTCATGGAATATGGATGTTGAGTTCTATACAAAGTAGAAATATATCATAGAGAGGATGTAGGATAACATTATGTATAGTTACAACTTTGAGCAATCTCTCTAAAAATGTGAATTGAGAGCTTTGATTGTTTTGAATTTCTAAGTGTAATTGTTTTTCTCTAGTATTGTTGTGTTAAAGAGATACTTTGCTTGAAAGAACCCAATCAATCCTTAGAAAGACCACTAAGGTATGAGTATACCTCGATTAGAGGAAAATAAATGTTTGAAAATAATTTTTGCATTGGGATTTATCATTTGCATCTTGACTCTTCGACAAAATGTATGTAAATTCAGCTTTTGGCATTTGGTATGTTGTCTTTGCAAGATTAGGACTCTCTATTGTATTTTTGTAAGACATGGTTGCACTTTATTTTTCATGAACATTATTTTTGCCACATCCTTTGTGAAATCTACAAATTGATTGGCATGTATATGTGTTGCAGCTTGCAAGTAATTACTATCTTGAGTGAGAACCCTATCTTATATAAGTCTTTGCTAACAGTCATTCATTCCTTGGTGTTCATTGATACTATCAACATAATATTCTATCTTTGCAAAAGGACCGTTAGAAAATGGAACCAGATAGGAAAACTTTAGTTCACATTGCATTTTGGTGACATAGTAGATGGCTTAAAATTCATCATAATTTTAGACTATACGCTGTAAAATTTATGTGGCATCAAAGAGAGACTGAGTTTTTTTGTCTTGGGATCTCATATAATGTTTGATGATATAGAAAGAGCATAAATTATGGAATTTTCACATGGTTTCATAGTTCTATAATACTGATATTCTCTCATGGTTTATGAATGATCTTGTTAATGTCATCAACTTTCTAAATCATACATTTATTAGATCATTTACTTGTGAATTTGTTATGGAGAAAATGTTGTGGTACATGGAATATTCACTTGATTGATGTTGATGGTACAATTAAGTAAGTCTCCCTAACAAATTCACTCAAAGTTACAATTGATTGTAGTGATTAAGGAAGATGATTCAGACTTGTTGTTGCTTTTACTAATTGTCTTGTGAGACGTAAAAACTTGTTGCGAAGTTGTTGAGTTTAACTGCTAAGACATTACAATTAAATCCTGATTTCTTTCAAAATAAGTTTGGAAAGGCATACCAAAAAATGAGCATGAATTACTATTCTAAGTGCCCCAGACCAGATCTTGTTTTTGGTCTGAGTCCACATGCCACAAGAGCATAGAACATCGAGTAGTCACAAATAGTTGCAAGTATAGAATGTCTATTGTGGTGTTTTATGCTCCTAGTTTTGATGCAGAGATCGATCTTGCACCTGAACTCACGAATCAAAATCATCCACTCTTGTTTAGCATTTTTATTCATAAAGATTATATGAAATGTTATGTCTCCCATGGAGTAGAGGGGAAGCACTTATTTTATGAATATGTCGGTATCAAAAACTCACAAACATACAACAATTATATAATTCGTCTAAATTTTGATTGTGGTTGGCTATTGTCTTCTATATTTCTTGTACATAATATATATATTAAAACAAGTAGAGAAATCAATGGAAGTTTCCATCCTTCTCATATAGTTTGTGTGCTTAGGATGACTAGTTGTACGTTGTAGTTCTTGTACATAATGTACCTTGAATCGTTTTAAGCTATATACATAGATATTTGATGAAGGTTTAATAAACTTACATGCCTAATATAATCTGCATCTAAGAATCTTGCTCATTAAGAAATTAAATATTGAAGTTATAAGACTATCTAGCATGTACAGATTTGGACCTATGCCTATCCACACTTTTTTAAACGAGTATCAATTAGTTCAATCACTTCAAAGCAGGTTTGTTGATTTCTTTAAACAATATATAGCTATTGACTTGCCAATTTACATAACATACTTATATATTTGTCTGTCTGGGTTTACCCGAAGGAAATAGTTAAATATGTGTATAACTTTTAACTCTCTTTCTCCGGATGCGGTCATTGCTCCTTAAGAGGGTTTCTCTAGATTATTGTTGCCTCTAATAAAACAATGATGAAACATTAACTCGATCCAAAACACGGGTTCAAGTAGCCTCCTAAAAATTGCGTATACTTCTATAATTATGAAGATGCTTCTCAAATTAGGCAGAGGTAGGCACTAGCTAATCACAATATGAAAACATATTATAATAATAATCCTCTAACTTACCAAACAAAAGAGATCATAAAATAATTATTATATTGATTTTTTTTATCCTTTTTTTTCCATAGGTTAACTTAAATTTTAAGTCTCGTACGTTATAAATTAGAATTATGTATTAAATAAACCTACTCGATTTTTCTATCCATGTTCTATAAAATAAAGTGTATTCGAGGAAGGACTAATTTCTTTTGAAAATGTGTTATTAACCATTAAATTTATGACATTACATGTTATTAGTTGGATTAAATTCAGGTTTTTCTATCCATATTATCTCTATTGTTTTATAAAATACATATCTATATTGTTTTATACAATAAAGTGTATTTGAGAATTAATTTTATTAGAAAATGTGTCATCAACCATTAAATTTATGAGATTACATGTTATTAGTGAGTGTAAATTCAAGTTAAGTCACTTGGTGCAAATTGGTTTGGACAACATCTTGGGTTTGGGGAGGCTTATTTCTTTTCTTGTCAACTCTTAACTGAATTAAAAACAAAACATGTGGTTTATCTCTATCAAGATTTTGGAGATAGCAGGCCGTGTATACTTTTTGAATTTCGGAAAACTTGTGAGGAGCTTGGTCTAAGTGGGAACCTTGCAGAGGAATGGGAAGCATTCTGCAAGAACCTTAGTGGAGCAGGGATACAATTACAAAATAAAGAAGACATGCTCATCTGGACTGGAGGAGATAGATTGGGAAGCATTAATATAAAAATATATATCTCGAGATGGAGAAGACATATGTGGAAGTGAGATTTGGTGCAAAAGATAAAACTCTTTACTTGGTTATCCATTGAGAATAGAATCCTTACCTGGGACACTCTGCAAAGAAAGGGTTGGCAAGGCCCAAATATCTATCACTTGTGTACCAAAGAGGTTGAATCTGTGTACCACCTATTTGTTTCTTGCAGCTTCTGTCGGGATGTATGGAACAAGATTTCTAAGGACTTTAACATTATGACTTCTTAGGAAGGTAGTACTTTATGTGGATGCTTTGAAAATTGACATTAAAAATAGGTTTCCTTCAGTACGCTTCCATCCATTACCTACTGGTTTGTATGGTTTGAGAGAAATAAACTTATTTTCGAGGGAAGCAAACCATTGACTTTCTCTATTGTTTCAAAAGTTAAATCCCTTCTTCCTTTTGAGCCATTTGCAAAGAAATCCAAAGCTTGCATTTTTCAAAACCCATGTTTCATTACTCCTATAGTGAGTTGGTTAGATGGGGCTGCGCATTTAAGTGATCTTAGGTGTGGGGCAGGGGGCCTAATAAATACTAGTGAAAACTCAGTCTATAAGTGGACCTTCAGTTGTGGCCCGAGGACAAATATGAGGGAGGAATTGTTGGGAGCATGGGCGACTCTTATCTTAGCAATGTGCTTGAACATTGATGTAATCCAGGTAATTGGAGATTCAAAGATTATTATTGAGTGGTTGAAGGAACCCTCTCTTGAACATTTTAGAGTTTTTGGTTGTGTTTATTATGTACATGTTCCAATGGAAAATAGGAGTAAGGTGGATAACAAAGATGAAAAGTGTATCTCTATTGGTTATAAAGATGGTATAAAAGGATATAAACTTTGGAACCCTGTAACTAAGAAGACTATCTACAATCAGAATGTTGTCTTTAGAGAGGTTAAAGATATTCCAAAATAGGAAGTCCTACCAGAGGAAAAATAACTAGAGACAATAGAGTTTGAAATGAAGGATGACGAATAAAACTTATCAAAAGAAGAAGAACCTCATACTCCGGTATTGAGGAGATCAGTTTGAGAAAGAAGGAAACCTGAAAGGTATACTCCACCTGATTTTCACTCTAGTTTTTATTTATATATTACTGAGGATAGTCCCAGGACTGTTAGGGAGGTAGTGGATTCGGAGGATCGTAAACTATGGAAGAAGGCCATGGTGGCCTTGGATAAAAATGAAGCTTGGGATCTAGTTGAGTTCCTGGATGAAAGAAATATCTTTGGTAGAAAATGGGTGTTTAAGAAGAAGTTGAATGCAAAAGATAAAGTGGAAAAGTACAAAGCTCACCTAGTAGTAAAGGGATATTCTCGGGTAGAGGGAATTGATTTTGGTGACATTTTTTCTCATGTTGCTAAACTGAATTCTATTAGATTTATCTTGTCTATTGCTATTGCTTTGGATATTGAAGTAGAAAAAATTGGATGTAAAGATAACATTCCTACATGGGGATATTGAAGAATAAATTTACATGAAACAACTAGAAAGTTTTTTAATGAAGGGAAATAAAGAGTTGGTTTGCGAGCTAAAAGAGTCCTTGTATGGGTTAAATCAATCTTCAAAGATGTGGTATCAAAATTTTGATACTTATATTTTGGGACTTGGTTTCATGAGCAAAGTTGATCACTATATGTATTTCAAATTAACTGGTGATCATTTTATTTATGTGACTATGTATGTTGATGATATGTTTTTGATTGAAAACAATAAGGAAATCATCAAGGAGGTAAAAACATAGTTGTCTTCTAAATTTGATATGAAATATCTTGGTACTACAAATTTTATTTTGGGCATGGAAATTAAAAGAGATTAGGAAAATAGGAAACTCTAGTTGAATCGGAGGAAATATGTTGAGATAATATTGCATAGGTTTAATATGCAGGAATGTAAATCAGTAAAGGTCCCTTTCCTATAGGTGTAAAGTTATCTGCGGATCGGTGTCCCAAGACATAGGAAGAGGAAGAGGACATGTCACATGTTCCTTATGCTAGTGTTGTTGGTAGTTTGATGTATGCAATGGTCTATAATAAACTAGACTTTGCACATTCAGTGGGAGTTTTGAGTGAGTATATTTCAAAACCAAGCAAGGAGAATTGGACAATTGTAAAGAGGGTTTTCAAGTATTTACGTGGCACTACAAATTATGGAATTTGCTACCAAGAAAGACCTAGCGCAGACATAGTGTTGGAAATACATGGATTTGTTGATGTAGACTGGGCTGGAGATCTGTATTGCAAAATATATACAAACGGTTATGTGTTTAACCTATTTGGAGGAGGAATTAGTTTGATGAGGAAGAGACAATCTGTAGTTGCACTCTCAACTAAAAAAGTTGAATAAACATCAGCCACTCATGCGAGTAAGGAAGTTGTATGGTTACATATATTGTGTTTAGGTATTGGGTTTGTAAAAAAATATGTAAGGTTAGATTGTGATAGACAGAGTGCAATATTTCTGGCAAAGAACCCTACTTATCATTCTAAGACAAAGCACATTGATGTAGAGTATCACTTTGTGAGAGACAAGGTTGAAGCCAAGCATGTGTTGTTGATGAAGGTGGACACTTTGAAGAATATTACATATTCATTGACAAATTTTGTAAGTGATCAAAATTTATTTTGATGTAGAGGATAAATGGGAATTCATACCCTGAATTGTTGATCATGTACTCCTCGCCCCCCTTGTATGCAAAGAAAACAAGTGGGAGAATGTTGGGTATGTGATATATTATTTGAAATATTAGCCCCAAGCACTATACATTGCATCGAACATGTTGGGGGAGTCATAGGGGGGGTGGAAGGTCCCCCCTATTCATGGGTTTAGGGGTGGAGTTGCCCCAAGAAAAATTTGGGTTGTTTTCATTTCATTTTTGGGTTGTTTTTGGTCAACAGTTTTTCATCCCATTGTAATATAATTTTGGTTAAGGAATCTAATATGAGTTGATGGCTTAGGGATATGAATTCCATGGAATCACATATATTGTATTTTAAATGGTGAAGTTAATACAATAAGAGTTAGACATGCGGCTCTAAGCATTTTGTTGGTTTCTTGGTTAAGGGTTTCTAGGGTAAATTTCTAGGTACTATGTGTGAATGCTATTTTTTTGTGTGTTTTATAAAGAATATGTGTGTCCATTGTTGTACTATAAAGGTTTAAAACTTACGCTAAGTGCATTACATGGTGTGAAAAAACTCCTAATGTCACCAAGGTGTTATGAGGAAAATCTCTCTATGGCTAGGGGAAAACCACAACAGACGGAAATGACTACAGAAATCAACTCTATTCTCAAGTATGCTATATAAAAAAATATGCTAGCAAGATAAGATAAAAGGCCTACCTCGTCCAGACGTTCGATGAAGTCCACTGTTGAGAACTTGACCCAAAGCAATATACCTGCAACTAGTCCTCAACAACCAAGCAAAGCAAGCATATGTTGATAATATATGATGTTAGCACATTCAATAGCATAATCCATTAGCATTCATAACAAATACGCCCATGGAATACTAATTCAAATATTTGCAAGATATCAATTGGACGATAAAAGAGTATTTATATTAAGATATAATTAGCAGAAGTGAATAAGTTACAAAATTGTGTGTCGGCACGATTCAGAACCGAGAAACTAAGTTCCTTCTAGTTGGGCCTCCACCACTTCAATCCTTCGCCAAAGGCAAGCTCATGTAAGAGAGACAATGGAGTTATCTCTCAATAAGGGAATATCTTGGGAGCTGAACATTGTTTTCAGACTTAAAGGATAAAGGGATGCAGACTCAATGTGAAGTGAATAATTCCTCCAGAGTAACTTTGCTCTCAAAGTTGAATTCTTTCTCCTCTTTTCCATAACTCGGAATTGGCCCATTTATAGCCTTCAAGTGGAACTGAAGGGCCAAGTCGGAATGTTTCCAGTATATGGAAGGCCAAGGATCATTGATCTCATGTCATGACATGGAAACCCAACACTATTTTTCATTTTTGGGCACATTTCCCGATGTACATGGGTTGTAGTGGTGAAACCTGCATATACACATGTTGTATAGTAGGAAAGGTGCGTATATGTGGAAAAATGTATTTTTAGCTCTCATATTTGCAAAAAGGGATTAAAATTCTGCATAGGGAAATGGAAAAAGGCCTTTTGTGCAAGATTGCATGGGGTGAGGCAAATCTTGCTATAACACAAGGTTCAACCTAGAGGCCTAAAGAACCAATTATGGTTCTCAAAACTTGTGAATAGTACCTCTATCCTGCCCAAAGGCTAGCGATACCTTATAGAGGATTAATGTTATGGTTTAAAGCCTTTTCCATGGCCATGGATCTTGATAATATTTTTTGGGGCCTAAGGCCTTTATTTTACTCCTTGATCCATGGTATGATCGTGAGACCAATTCTTATTGTGTAAAGCATATTAAGGTGCCTGCAGTCCTAGTCAGAGGTCTTGTTCATGTCCATTGAGCATGAGAAATATTTTTTTACAACATGATGCCCTTTTTTTCCTCCCTCGATCATGGTACAATCCTTGACTCCCATATGTGTTGTGAAAAAAATCTCGATGACACCCATATTCCACTTGGGAGCCAAATATTCCTTAGAGAGGATTTATGTGGTTGTTCGAGCCTTTGTTCATAGTCAATAAGATTGAGATACTTTGTTTTGGTCTTAAGGCCCATTTTTTCCTCCCCTAGCCATGGTATATTAGGCCCTCATACCCATTTTTATTATGCAAAAAATATTGATCGCACCAAAGATCCCCCATAAATGCCAAAGATCCCCTACAAAGGACTGGTGTGGTTATTTAAGGATTACTACATGAATATTGATTCCAAGAAGATTCAAATATGGAATTATAAATTTATGTTCCTTCCCTAACCATGTTTAAGGCCCTATGTGCATTATGTTATGCAAAAAAACTCTTAATGGCATTAAGGTCCAACTTGGAGGCCTCGAGACCCAATTGTTGTGTTCAAAACTTATGAATGGTGCCCATATCCCACTTCAAGGCTAGAGATCCCTTAGAGAGGATATATGTGGTGTTTTTATATGTTGTCCATGGCCATCAAGCTCCATAATATTTGTTCATGGATTAAATCCCTTGTTTTCCTCCCTTGGCCATGGTAGAAGTCTTGAGATCCATTCTAATTGTAAAAAATAGAATAGCGATGTCGATATTCCTCATCAAAGGGCTTGTTCATTGTCATTGACCATGATAAATATTCATTTGGGGCCTAAGGAAAAAGATCCCTAAGAAATTATCTACATGGTTATTCAAGCCTCAGATCATGGCCCTTGAGCTTGAGAATATTTACTTTGGGATTAAGGTCATTTTTCCCCTTGTCCATGGTCTAGGCCTTAGGACCTATTTTTGTTGTGAAAAACAAACTAACGAAGATTCCCTATAGAGTCTAAAGATCCCCTACAAATGCATTGTGTGGTTTTTCAAGGACTATTACATGAAGATTGATTCTAAGAAGATTCAGATAGGGCCTTATAACCTTATGTTACTTCCCTAACCATGGTCAAGTCCCTAAGTGCATTGCATGGTGCAAAAAAACTTCTAATGTCATTGAGGTCCACCCTAGAGTCCTTGATACCTAAATGTGGTTCTCAAAACATGTGAATGGTGCTCATCTCCCACTCGGAGGCCATATATCATTTAGAGAGGATTTGTGTGGTGGTTTGAGGTCTTATTCATGGCCATCAATATTGAGAATATTTTTTTAGGGCCTAATGCCCTTATTTTCCTTCCACAAGCATGGTAGGGGTCCTAATACCCATTCTTATTGTGAAAAACATACTAATGGTGCCCATATTCCCATTCAGAGGCATTGTTCATGGCCATTAGGCATGAAATATGCATTTAGGGCCTAAGACCATTGTTTTCTTCCCCTAGCCATGGTACATGTATTTAATCCCATATGTGTTGAAAAAAAATACTCCTAGTGCTCATATCCCACCCAGAGTCCATAAATCCCTTAAAGGGGATCTATGTGGTGGTTTGAGGCCTTGTTCATGGTCATTAAGCTTAAGAATCTTAATTTTGAGTCTGAGGCCCTTGTTTTCCTCCTTTGGCCATGGTATAGGCCCCAAGACCCATTTTTATTATGAAAAACATACTAATGGACAAAATATCCTCCAAAAGAAGTTGAAAACATACTATTGGTGCCAAATATCCTTGAGAAAGATAGAGATCCCTTAGAGAGGATCTATGTGGTGGTTCAAATCCTTTTTCATTCCCTTATTGGGATGTAGAAGCTTTTCTTTTGTCATAAGATCCTTCTTTTCCTCCCCTAACCATGGTATATGCCTCGAGACTCATTCTTGTTGTGAAAAACATACTAATGGTACCAAAGATCTCCCATAGAGGCCCAAAACATATTGATGGTAGAAAAGAATCCCCCTAAGGCTAGAGATTACTTAAAGAGGATTTGTATGGTAGTTCAAGGCCTTTATCATGGCCATCAAGCTCAATAATGTCTTTTTAGGGCCTATGGCCCTTGCTTTCCTCATCTAACCATGGTAGAGATCCTAAGACCCATTGGTAGGGTCCTACCATAACCTCCCTACTTCAGAATACCCAGGAGTTATTTAATTAAAGTATGTGTCCATATTCTTTGAATAAGGCTTATTAGATAATAATGGATAGTTATTTAATGCAAAATGGTCCTCCTTTTTAAATAATGCCCACTAGGTGGTTGGTACTCATTAATGATGGGACCACAAGTAGTAAGGTTTTTCTATTTGAGTGTATATTTAAAGAGATACGAGGCTATGGAATGTTTTATCAAGTATTGTTGTAATTGGATATTTTCATGATGAAATGTTTCCCCACCTTAAGGGGAAAGTGAACATTACTTTCTTTTATTATGAATATCATAATACAAGGGTTTAGTCTACATATTTTATCTTATTGTCACTTATATATATCTTCATACATGTATTATCTCTATATAGATGGATTATGTTTCAAGTTGAAGGATTAAGTAACACTACAAGTGGTATCATAGCTCTTTCATAAACCAACACACCTCCAAATTTTAGTAGATTTTTTTTCAGGCTAGAGACAGATTTTGACATCTTTAAATGACATAGTTATCTATCATTCACCAAGCAAAACTTTAGTTGTGAAAGAATACATGTAGGAAATACAAATTGAATAACTTTTTTGGAAAGCCTTGCAACCCCTATCGGTACCCCTTCAATTAGTACCACATCAAACAACACTTATATATGGAATCTCACTTNAATGAAGTCCACCATTGAGCACTTGACCCAAAGCAATAAACCTGCAACTAGTCCTCAACAACTAAGCAAAGCAAGCATATGCTGATAATATATGATGTTAGCACATTCAATAGCATAATCCATTAACATTCATAACAAATACGCCCATGGAATAATAATTCAAATATTTTCAAGATATCAATTGGATGATAAAAGAGTATTTATATTAAGATATAATTAGCATAAGTGAATAAGTTACAAAATTTTGTGTCGGCATAGTTCGGAACCGAGAAACTAAGTTCCTTCCAATTGGGCCTCCACCACTTCAATCCTCCACCAAAGGCAAGCTCATGTAAGAGAGACAATGGAGTTCTCTCTCAATAAGGGAAGAGCTTGGGAGTTGAACATTGTGTTCAGACTTAAAGGATAAAGGGATGCAGACTCAATGTGAAGTGAATAATTCCTCCAGAGTAAATTTGCTCTCAAAGTTGAATTCTTTCTCCTCTTTTCCATAACTTGGAATTGGCCCATTTATAGCCTTCAAGTGGAACTGAAGGGCCAATTCAGAATGTTTCTAGCATATGGAAGGCCAAGGATCATTGATCTCCTATCATGACATGGAAACCCGACACTATTTTTCATTTTTGGGCACATTTCCCGATGTACACGGGTTGTAGTGGTGAAACCTGTGTATACACATGTTGTATAGTAGGAAAGGTGCGTATATGTGGAAAAAATGTATTTTTAGCTCTCATATTTGCAAAAAGGGATTAAAATTTTGCATAGGGAAATGGAAAAAGGTCTTTTGTGCAAGATTGCATGGGGTGAGGCAAATCTTGCTATAACACAAGGTCTGACCTAAAGGCCTAAAGAACCAATTATGGTTCTCAAAAATTGTGAATAGCACCTCTATCCTGCCCAAAGGCTAGAGATACCTTATAGAGGATTTATGTTATGGTTTAAAGCCTTTTCTATGGCCATCGATCTTGATAATATTTTTTGGGGCCTAAGGCCTTTATTTTACTCGATCCATGGTATGATCTTGAGACCAATTCTTATTGTGTAAAGCATATTAAGGTGCCTGCATTCCTAGTCAGAGGCCTTGTTCATGTCCATTGAGCATGAGAAATATTTTTTTACAACATGATGCCCTTTTTTTCCTCCCTCGGTCATGGTACAATCCCTGACTCCCATATGTGTTGTGAAAAAAATCTCGATGACACCCATATTCCACTTGGGAGCCAAATATTCCTTAGAGAGGATTTATGTGGTTGTTCAAGCCTTTGTTCATAGTCAATAAGATTGAGATACTTTGTTTTGGTCTTAAGGCCCATTTTTTCCTCCCCTAGCCATGGTATATTAGGCCCTCATACCCATTTTTATTATGCAAAAAATATTGATTGCACCAAAGATCCCCCATAAAGGCCAAAGATCCCCTACAAAGGACTTGTGTGGTTATTTAAGGATTACTACATGAATATTGATTCCAAGAAGATTCAAATATGGACTTATAAATTTATGTTCCTTACCTAACCATGTTTAAGGCCCTGGGTGCATTATGTTATGCAAAAAAACTCTTACTGGCATTAAGGTCCAACTTGGAGGCCTCGAGACCCAATTGTTGTGTTCAAAACTTGTGAATGGTGCCCATATCCCACTTCAAGGCTAGAGATCCCTTAGAGAGGATCTAAGTGGTGTTTTATGTGTTTTCCATGGCCATCAAGCTCCATAATATTTGTTCATGGATTAAATCCCTTGTTTTCCTCCCTTGGCCATGGTAGAGGTCTTGAGATCCATTCTAATTGTAAAAAATGGAATAACGATGTCCATATTCCTCATCAAAGGACTTGTTAATTGTCATTGACCATGATAAATATTCATTTGGGGCCTAAGGAAAAAGATCCCTAAGAAATTATCTACATGGTTATTCGAGCCTCGGATCATGGCCCTTGAGCTTGAGAATATTTACTTTGGGATTAAGGTCATTTTTCCCCTTGTCCATGGTCTATGCCTTAGGACCTATTTTTGTTGTGAAAAACAAACTAATGAAGATTCCCTATAGAGTCTAAAGATCCCCTACAAATGCATTGTGTGAATTTTCAAGGACTATTACATGAAGATTGATCCTAAGAAGATTTAGATAGGGCCTTAGAACCTTATGTTACTTCCCTAACCATGTTCAAGTCCCTAAGTGCATTGCATGGTGCACAAAACCTTCTAATGTCATTGAGGTCCACCCTAGAGTACTTGATACCTAAATGTGGTGCTCAAAACATGTGAATGGTGCCCATCTCCCACTCAGAGGCCATATATCATTTAGAGAGGATTTGTGTGGTGGTTTGAGGTCTTATTCATGGCCATCAATATTGAGAATATTGTTTTAGGGCCCAATGCCCTTATTTTCCTTCCACAAGCATGGTAGGGGTCCTAATACCCATTCTTATTGTGAAAAACATACTAATGGTGCCCATATTCCCATTCAGATGCCTTGTTCATGGCCATTGAGCATGAAATATGCATTTAGGGCCTAAGACCATTGTTTTCTTCCCCTAGCCATGGTACATGTATTTAATCCCATATGTGTTGAAAAAAAATACTCATAGTGCTCATATCCCACCCGGAGTCCATAAATCCCTTAAAGGGGATCTATGTGGTGGTTTGAGGCCTTGTTCATGGTCATTAATCTTAAGAACCTTAATTTTGAGCCTCAGGCCCTTGTTTTTCTCCTTTGGCCATGGTATAGGCCCCAAGACCCATTTTTATTATGAAAAACATACTAATGGACAAAATATCCCCCAAAAGAAGCTAAAAACCTACTAATGGTGCCAAAGATCCTTGAGAAAGATAGAGATCCCTTAGAGAGGATATATGCGGTGGTTCAAATCCTTTTTCATTCCCTTATTGGCATGTAGAAGCTTTGTTTTTGTCATAAGATCCTTCTTTTCCTCCCTTAACCATGGTATATGCCTCGAGACTCATTCTTGTTGTGAAAAATATACTAATGGTACCAAAGATCTCCCATAAAGGCCCAAAACATATTGATGGTAGAAAAGAATCCCCCTAAGGCTAGAGATTACTTAAAGAGGATTTGTATGGTAGTTCAAGGCCTTTATCATGGCCATCAAGCTCAATAATATCTTTTTAGGGCCTATGGCCCTTGCTTTCCTCATCTAACCATGGTAGAGATCCTAAGACCCATTGGTAGGGTCCTACCATAACCTCCCTACTTCAGGCTACCCAGGAGTTATTTAATTAAAGTATGTGTCCATATTATTTGAATAAGGCTTATTAGATAATAATGGATAGTTATTTAATGCAAAATGGTCCTCCATTTTAAATAATGCCCACTAGGTGGTTGGTACTCATTAATGATGGAACCACAAGTAGTAAGGTTTTTCTATTTGAGTGTATATTTAAAGAGATACGAGGCTATGGAATGTTTTATCAAGTATTGTTGTAATTGGATATTTTCATGATGAAATGTTTCCCCACCTTAAGGGGAAAGTGAACATTACTTTCTTTTATTATGAATATCATAATACAAGGGTTTAGTCTACATATTTTATCTTATTGTCACTTATATATATCTTCATACATGTATTATCTCTATATAGATGGATTATGTTTCAAGTTGAAGGATTAAGTAACACTACAAGTGGTATCATAGCTCTTTCATAAACCAACACACCTCCAAATTTTAGTAGATTTTTTTTCAGGCTAGAGACAGATTTTGACATCTTTAAATGACATAGTTATCTATCATTCACCAAGCAAAACTTTAGTTGTGAAAGAATACATGTAGGAAATACAAATTGAATAACTTTTTTGGAAAGCCTTGCAACCCCTATCGGTACCCCTTCAATTAGTACCACATCAAACAACACTTATATATGGAATCTCACTT
>JZKD02S2344639.1:245686-266757 GCA_000966675.3 Picea glauca
CCATGTTTGAAATTAGATCATTTATTTACATGGTGTGGATTCATAAATATAACAAATTTGGATTGAATACCTTGGACTATGGTGGCATTTCTTTTTTATGATATCGCCTCAGTTAACAATATTGCACTACACATCCATATTGCATCGGTACTTGGAAAACCAATTTTTTACTTCACATAGTTTTGGTTGTTCTCTTGATATACGTTGAGATGTAGATCCACTCTGTATTTTCTTGTGGATATGATCCCATTTTGACATGGATCCACTCTGTATTTTTTCATTACCATGATATTGCATCTTATATACTTCATGGATACATAGTGAACTTAATTTGACGACCATGATTTATCTTGCACTTGAGCATGGGTAAGCTCACCTCATGGAATAAATTTGATACTTTGGTTTTTGTTTGTATTTAACTCTCAAATACTTGGTTTGTTGAACTCCGTCTAGGTTTCACTTATTAGATTCCTCTAAATGTTAAAATGTATTCAAATCACTAGAACCCCTTTTAACCTCACACATTAGGGAGCATCTTTTGTAGCTATATTTGGTCACCCTTAACCACCTTTTCTCAACTAAAACATTTCACTATATTTTATCCATGACTTGCAAATCCTTTCACAAATTTTCTAATATTTTTACTTGATTCTTGCATGTTTCCTTCATGCAACCCATGAGAAACTCACATATTTCTATTTAGCAACTTGTAAGAACCCTTAACAAATGCTAATTACACAAAATGCATGGTCCTAAGAAGAGATCACTAAGACTTACACTTGTACACCTTAGGTCACAATCCCTAATGACCAAAATTATAGGAATTTCCTCCCATTGTTTTGTGTGGATGTAAAAGGATGAAAACATTGAGACTCTGTACTACATCAAATATAACTTCCTTCTTTAATTTTCAATTCATTTATATACCATTAAATTGTCTCCTAAAACTTGAACATTGTACTACTCTATCATCTTTCTCCTCTCATCCACATATTCAAAATTCACCCACCATTATTTCATGGATTAAATGCTCCTCTCTTTAATCAATTATTATCATCCCACCTTTTTCCCTATGTAGCTATGTCAATATGTGTTTAATATAAGGTACACATGAACATTTTTGTTAATTGTCTCATAATCCAAGTGTCTCCACATGTTTCTTGGTATTTTTTCTAAAAATCCAAGTGTCTCCACATGTTTCTTGGTCTTTTTTTTTTCTAAAAATCCAAGTGTCTCGTAGTCCATTAATTAAGGGATCACGAAGAAGTTGGTGGTCAGTAAGGGTCCTCTTCGAATTGGAAAAATATTTGCGTGATTTCTTTTTATCAAGGCATTGTGTTTTGTACATATTGATCCTTAACATATTCATTACTTATTCAAGGCATTGTGTTTTGTACATATTGATCCTTAACATATTCATTACTTATTCAAGGTGTCTTAAGGTGCTACATTTTAGTAAATATTATACATGTATTTTAGTCCATGAATTTTGTTTACTTACCTTGTTATCGTATCATTGTAGTACACCTACATATATGGCTTCTAGAAGAGAAGGATAGAGATAGGATGTCAAATGTAGGAGAATAGAGTAGGAACTTTTGTGAAAGGGGAAGAAAAAATCAAGAGGTCAAGATGACCCTTAATAAATGAGTCGTAATTAATGCTTTATGAATTGTATATAATATTGAAATTTATGTATTTATTTTATGAATACTTGTATTTATAATTCTAATTGTTAATATTAATTTTATGTTTTATGTTTCAAAAAAAGTTTAATAAAAAAATAACAAATTTTAAAGGGATTAATGACACAAGAGAAATTTGTTTGTAAGAGAGGATTTCATTTTGTTTGAAAAAATAGGGTATTCCCACACAAATTGAACACCTTTAGTAACTAATCATACAACTAGAACAAATATCAATACACCAATGTCTTTACGTGGTTAAAATTCTAAAAAAGAGAAACAATCCACAGCCCCAACCAACATGGCCACTTGAGGCAATATATTAATGCAAAAGAAAAATATGTTACAAGAGAGTTTCTCACAATGATCATCAACAAATGACCCTCCATGCTCTTTAAATAGAGATCATGGACCAATCATCTGTTAATCCACGAATTAATATAGTCATTAAGATAGAGAAGAATATGATTCATCGGGTCACTCTATGTCTATAACATATCATGAGTCTCAAATTTCATAACTACAAATGCATACTAATATATGCTAAAGAAACACACTTTTACCTAAAGACATGTTAGACCAATTTGAACTTAACTAACTCCTAAGTGTCAAAATATACTAACATCCCCCTTAAGAACAACTTGGGATAGGATTGAAGGATTTACAAAGGGGACACAATAGGAGAAGAAATGAGGAATTATACTTTATCCCCCCTTACTAACAACTTTCTGAACTCCTAACATATATCGAAGTTTAGAAAAATTCACTTCTACAAGAGACTTTGTGAAAATGTCTGCAACTTGATCTTCTGTAGGGAAAAAGATCACTTCAATAACTCGATCGTGAATGATCTTTCTGATGAAGTGCATGTGTATCTCAATGTGTTTGTTGTGTTGATGTTGAACTGGATATTTGGTGTGTAGATTTTAACCTTGTACAATATTTTACTGCAAACAGATTTTCAATAAAAGAACACAAAAGATACAATGGAAAATACACACATTACACAAATATTTTCCCCTAGAAACGTAAACCGGGAAAACCAACATATTTTATATTCATTCATAGTGATATATTATTTACAATACAATATACATATAGGAGCCAACGAAATCCAAAACCCCAACCCAATGACTTGGATTAGTCAATAACCCTAATTCCTTAATCAAAAATAGAAAACCATCGGCAAAAACCATGTGCTGAAAAACCGCCCAACAATGGACACGGAAAATGAGTAAAAAATGAGACATGTTTCCTGAGGCAAAAAAAATTCTCTAGGGCGTTGCCCCCGTGCACGCTCAGTGCAACTTAGAAGACACTAAAGCTAGTCATGAAAAGAATATAACACATACCCAACATGGTGAGCATAATGACACTTTGATTTTCACACTAGAGGATGGTCTAATGTTGTTGTTGGAATCAGAATTCTAAGAGGATCTATCGAAGACACGAAGACACGAGGCTTATTGACTTGCATTAACCAATGTACTCTACTTCTACTGAAGAAAGATAAATATATTGTTTTTTATTACAAGCCCAAGTGACAGGTCTAAAATCAAGGCTAAAAACATAATATGTGGCAGACTTTTTATCATCAAGGTTGTTGGCCCAATCAGAATTGATGAAACCAACAAACAAGGGAGTACCCCTTGAACTATAATGTATCCCAAACTAAAATGTACCTCGGACATACTGAAGTGTATTTTTTTGTTTTTCTATTTTCCAGTGGCTTTCAATAGGTTCTAATGCCTTCTTCCTTCTCTGACTGTGTCACCTTTGTAAATCCTTCAATCTTATCTCAAGTTGTTCTTAAGGGTGGATGTTAGGATATTTTGACACTTAGGAGTTAGTTAAGTTCAACTTGGGATAATAAGTCTTTAGGTAAAAGTGTGTTTCTTTAATATGAATTAGCATGAATTTGTAGTTATGTGATCCAACAATCATGATATGTTCTAGACATAGAGTGATCCAATGGCTCATATTCTCCTCAATCTTAACAGTTATATTGATATGTGGTTTAACACTTGATTTGTCCATGATATCTATTTAAAGAGAATGGAGGGTCATTTATTGATGATCAATTGTGAGAGACCCTCTTGTAAGAAAATTTCTTTTTTTATTTTTACTCTTTGCCTCGAAGTGTGTTCTCACCCCCCAAAACCCTTGTTTTTTCCTGCAAAATACTTCATCACAGTCGCACAAAAATATGAAATTAAAAATAAATAAATCTGAATATCAACAATAATGGGGTTATATCTCAGTTATATTACCCGAAAAATGTAATTTTTCTCTTTGTTTCTTATTTTCTAAGCTCACATTAAGTGTAGAGCAAAGAGCATACGCAAAATAGAAAACACTTTATGCTCTATTTCTGATTTTTAAAGATCGTACATAGTGCATGGAAAAGATCATACAAAGGTTGGAAATTGTAGCAAATTAAGAATAAAATAGAAAAATTGAAATATTAACTCGGTAAAAATTCAATAAAGGGTGTATTCTAAGTTTATACCTCTGGATGTGACAAAAATGGTCGTATATTGGACAAACGGAAACCTTTTCGAGTGAAACAAAAATAATTTCCAATTGAAGGAAGAACTTCAAAATCAATGAATGGTCCTATCAACCCATGAGTGCATGGAAATATCAAAACCATGAAATGTGGCAACACGTGTTCGAATCTTGATCCATAATGGAAGCAAGTCTTGAAATGGGCTATGATACCATGTTCAACAAAACATGGTATTCCCACATAGAATGAAAACCTTCAGTAACCACTCACACAACTAGATAAAATATCGATACACTGATGTTTTTACATGGTTAAAAACCTCGAAGAGGGAAACAGTCCACAACCCCAGCCAACATGGCCACTTGAGGCAATATATTAATGCAAAAGAAAAATATTTTACAAGAAAACTCTCACAATTGATCATCAACAAATGATTCTCCATACTCTTTAAGTAGGGATCATTGACCAATCAGGTGTTAAGACGCAGAAAAATATATCCATTAAGATTGAGGATGATATGAGCCATAAAATCACTCTATGTCTATAACATATCGTGACCATCAGATTACATAACTATAAATGCATACTAAAGAAACACACTTTTACCTAAAGACATATTAGACCAAGTTGAACTTAACTAAATCATACGTGTCAAAATATCCTAACACATTTTTTAGACTAGATTGAGTTTGCAGACAAATATAACTCAAAGTCACTCTACTCATGTTAGAGGAATGATTTATATTTCATTTTCAATTAATTTTGTAGTACATTTAAGTTTTAGTTGAATTCAATACACAACACTTTCATTCTAATTATTTATTCCATGACTTTCATATTAATGTATGAGAATAGGAAGTGAAGATGACATTGAATCGAGGAAAAGATTTGTCTTAGAGGAATACATAGTTTGTGAATCAAGTTAAGGTTAACCTCTACAAGTTGATTTTAAAGGATAAGTTATATAGTATGGAAGGGGGAAACACTTCCATACATACATATTTTATATTGTTAGTGAGGAGTTTTGATCCAGATTTTATGAGCAGAACGAAATGCATACAGATTATTAACATATTCTTAACACAAAATAACAGAGATACAGTAAAATTGGTTTTCTATTCAATAATGAAATAAGTTGAAACTGTAAAATGTGGCGGAAACAAGTTTGTTGGAATGGTGGCAGCTTATCTCTGAGAAGAGATGTGATGGTTGCGCTCATTCGCAAGAAGATGATTACAATGAGGCTCTGAAGCCATTTTACAATAAAAAACAATGCCAAAAACCCTAGACATCCAAAAACCTAACCCTAGGAGATGAAGCGCCAAAAGTCATGTGGGCCCCGTTTGGGTAAGTTAGTACATTAACTTCTCGGGGTCGTAACTTTTGCATACGATCTCCATTTTAGGCATATGATAGCCTGTTGGAAAGGTATCGTCGAGGAGATTCATTTTTAGGCCTCAATCATTTTGTAGACAATCATTGAGTTGGGACTATCCTGAAAAACCTTCATTTAGGCCCTCAAAATGGCCCCGGAAGTGAAAACTACTAAAAATAGTAAATTGCCAAAATTGCCAAAAAATTGTTTTGAGCCAGTTGGAAAAGGTGGGTGGCCACCGATATCCATATCGATCAATCCTCCCCTGTCAGATGAGGAAATTTCTGCTGAATTTGGTCCCAGGTGAGCCACTTGCCTTGGTGCAGGAGCTGCCCTACTTTGACAATTCGATAAAGATGGATCCTTTGTTGTCGAGTTCCCTTGATATGTGTGTCAAAAATCTGATCGTTGGATTCCTTTTGGATGCATTCAGGGTTGAGCTCTATTGGTGTCAATTGTTTTGCTACATCTGAGGTGTCCAATAATGGTGGGAAATAAGGGCGAAGGAAATCCACGTTGAACACTGGGTGCAGGCCAAGGAAAGGAGGAATGTTGAGCTCAAAAGCATTATATCCCATGGCCTTGGTGATGGTGTACGACCCATAATGGAGTGGGTGAAGCTTCTTATGGGGTCCTGTAAGGAATTATTTTTGCAAGTGCAACCAAACTTTGTCTCCCACCTGAAACTTATGTGGCACTTGATGTTGATCATGGCACTGTTTGTACTTGTCATTGGACTTTTGTAGGATATCCTGAACCTGTTGGCGGATGTGCTAGATCAGCTCAAAGAAATGGGTGTCTTTGTTAGCTTCAGTTGGAACAGGAGATGAGTTGGTCGAGGTGACCGCAAGGGGAAGTGAAACATCTATGGGACCCAATGGTTAGAATCCCAACCCCACCTGAAAGGGGATGTGGCTGGTTGAGCTATGAAGGGATCGATTGTAGCTATGCTAGACATAGGGAAGGCTCTCATCCCATGTGTGAGGGTGCTTTGAATTATACATGCAAAGGATATGCACAACCATTTGATTTACAACCTCGGTTTAGCCATCTGCTTGGGAGTGGAAGGTCGTGGATTTGGTTAGCTTGGTGTCCAACGGTGACCAGAGGGTCGACCAGAATGTGCTGAGAAATCGACTGTCCCTATCTGAGACAATGGTTTGTAGGAGTCCAAAATGTACCCAGACCCATTCAAAGAAGAGCTTGGCAGTGGCCTCTGCTATGATGCTCTTCTTGCAGGAAACCAGAATCGCCATCTTAGAAAAGCAGTCAACAACCACAAAAGCACAGTCATTTCCCCGCTTGGTGGACGGGAGGCCCGACATGTAGTCCATTGAGATGGATTCCCATGGTCTGTCAGGAGTAGGAAGAGGGGTGTAAAGGCCATGTTTCTTAGTGGTTGGTTTGGCAATAGCATAAGAAGTGCAGGACCTGATATACTTGTTGACCTCCTGTCGGAGTTTCGGCCAGTAAAAATGTTTCTGTAGCATTGCCACTGTCTTTTCAACGTCTAAGTGTCCTGCCACCCAACTATAGTGGGCTTCCTAGATCAGCTTCACTCGCTCGCTTGATGGCGCACAGATATGGCCCAGATGACACAACAACCCATCCCGAAGATAGAAATTATCGACAACTATGTTTTCACCCAACATTTGGTAGGTGGTGGCGAATTTCGGGTCTATCTCATAGAGTTAGGGCCATCTAGAGGTCTCATGGCCACAAGAATCTACAACCATTGTGAGTGTCATGACTGGTGGTTTGTTGAGGCAATCAATGACGCGATTTGTGCTTTCTGTTTTATACTTGATGTTGAGGTGGAATTGCTGCAAGTATGTGGACCACTTTTGATGGAGGTCATTTTGCGATTTTCCTTGTGTCTGCATAAACTGTAGTGGCTTATGATCAATGTGGTTGACTGTCTCCTTCCCAAGAATGTAATGTCTCCACTGGTGGCAGGCTTGCACAATGGAGTACATTTCTTTGTCGTAAGTAGGGTACTTACGGACAACATCGGATAGTGTCTCACTATGATAGGCCACGGGGTGGCCGTGCTGAGTGAGAATGGCGCCCACAACATAGTCTGAAGCATATGTCTCGATATCAAAGGGATGTTGTAGGTCTGGTAGTGAAAGTACCAGGGATGAGCATAATCGTTGCTTCAAATCATCGAACGCTTATTGTTGGGACTGGCCCCACGCAAATTTTGCCTTACCACCACCCCTAGTGATTTGGCTGAGGGCCCATGCAATATGGGCGAATCCCAACACAAACCTGTGGTAGAAATTGGCAAGTCCCAAGAAGCTTTGAAGCTTAGTGAGTGTGGTTGGGGCTGGCCAGTCACAGATGACTTGGATCTTGGCTGGATCCACATGTACAGCATGCTGATCAATGATGTAGCCTAGGTAATGGACCTTGTCCATGCCGAAGGAGAATTTTTCCAAGTTGGCGTATAGCTTGTGCTATTGCAGGGTGTGCAGAACCTGCTAAATATGTTGCAAGTGTTCGACCCAAGTCTTGTTGTAAATGAGAATGTCATCCAGATACACCACTACAAAATTATTGGTGAATGGTTGCAAGATATCATCCATCATCCTCATGAAAGTGGTTGGAGCATTTGTCAAACCAAAGGGCATGATCAACAATTCAAAAAGGACTTCCTTTGACTTGAAGGCGGTCTTCCATACATAAATCTGTTCTATCGAGACCTGGTGGTAGCCAAACTTTAGATCAATCTTACTGAAGTATCTATCCCTTGTGACTTGATCAAGGAGGTCGTCGATTCAGGGAATCGAGTACCAGTTTCTGACTGTGATTTTATTCATAGCCCGGTAATCAATGCAGAGTCGCCAGGTTCCATATTTCTTCTGTACCAGCACGATTGGGCTCCCGCAAGGTGATGAGCTGGGATGGATGTGCCCCTTGTGGAGAAGTTCTTGGATTTTTCACTTAATCTCCTCATTCTCTAACAGAGAGCGAGGATAGACTGGCCCATTGGGCAGTGGTGCACCGGGGATCAAATCGATGGGGTGCTTGACCTGGCAGTGCAGAGGTACCCCGGTAGGTGAGGAGAAGATATCTGAGTATTCTTCCACAACCTTATCTACTTGCTTCTGCTGTGTGGAGAGGTCAGCCGCAGAGACCCTGGATGTGGTTGTGATCTTTCACTTATTCCGAGAGTGAATCACGAAGAAAACAAACTTCCCCATCTGAGAGATGACCTTCCTGCATTTCTTAGCAGAGATCAAGGAAATAGCACTAGGTGGGACTGCCTCAGGTATCCTATACAATTTCCTGTTCAAAGTAATAATAACACTACGAGGCCTAGACTCATATACAACATGACATTTCCATAAATAAGGTTGTCCCAAAATAACATCACAAAATTCAAGAGGAGCAACATCACACAATACCTCATCTTTGAAGGGCTTGATGTAGTATGACAATCGACACTGTTGGCTGACGTGGAGATCGCTTCCTTGGCGGAGCCATCCAATGGTGTATGGTTGTGGGTGAGGCATTGTGGGCAGGGCCAGCCACTTGACGACCTCTGCAGAGATGAGGTTCTTCTGGCTATGTCTATCAATGATGAAGTGCAGCGGGGTGCCTTTTACCCACATTTTTGAATGGAAGAGGCACTCTCCTTCTTCTGGCTCATCTAGTTCACCAGGCTGGAGCTTGGTGGTAGCAACAATGGCACTGGGTTTCACGTCAATGATTCATCTTCCCCTTTCTGATTCTAGATCAGAGTCAAAATCCGCATCTAATTCAGAGGCTTTCATTTTGGCCACCAACGACTTCTTTGAGCGACAATCAAGAGTGTTATGCCAAGGGCTCTTATGGAAGTCGCACCACTTCCCGGTATCTTTCTTTGTCTTTCTAGTGTCCTTCTTTGCTTGCAGCTTGGACTGGTTTTCCTAATACTGTCCATATTTGCTTTGTCCTTTGTTCTGTGGGTTGGGGCCGCCCTTTCCTAGCTTTAGTTGTGAGGGGTTCCCAGGACCAAATTGCCGCGTCTTTTATTTGAGCTTATGCTTGATTTTGACAGCATATCGGTAGGACATTCCCAAGGATGAGATGTATAGAAATTCCATTTCTGTCTGGATGTATCTATGTAGAGCACCTCTATACTTGAGCACCATATGTCGCTCTGAATCTTTGATACCCATCTTGGGGCAATGTATGGAAGATATTTGTGAAATCTAGCACTGCTTGGTCTCTTTCTTGCCACTGTGTGGTCCATTTGGTATATAAGTCGTCATAACTTCTGACAGGGTAGTATTGTTCCTTAATAGAATCCCTGAAAGAATCTCAGGTGGATGTGACTGTAAATAATGAGGGTTCCTCTATTTCCTTTTGCTCACAGAACGTTTCCCACCAATCTTTGACATGGGGGACGACTTTGAGGAGCGCAAAAGTAATCTTTTCTCTATTCGATAAGTTATGGACAGAAAAATACCCTTCTAGCAGATTCAACCACTTGTCTTCAGCATCCTGCGTCTATCTGACCTTCAAATATAGGAATATCGAAGTTTATTTGTACCTTGAAGGGGGTGGTGCCTCCACTCAAAGAACATGTGTCACCTATTGGCAGTCGTCGAAGGATTTGCGCGAAACTATCCATCATCTCGTTCCTCTGTTGTGTGAGGGATTCCTCAATCAACAGTTTGAAAGGATCTCCTATCCCATCATCTTTCTTTTCTCCTACCATGAGAGGTCTCTTGGGCGTGCGAGAGCTTTTGTCCTCAAGAGAAACAAGCTCAATACTCAACTCTTTGTACTCTGACCTCGTTGGGGGCATGCATTAAAACGACAAGGAGCAGACCACTCTGATACCACTGATCTAGATTTTATGAGCAGAACGAAATGCATACAGATTATTAACAGATTCTTAACAAAAAATAACAGAGATACAGTAAAACTGGTTTTCTATTCAATAATGAAATAAGCTGAAACTGTAAAATGCAACGAAAACAAGTTTGTTGGAATGGTGGCGGCTTATCTCTGAGTAGATATGTGACGGTTGCACTCATTCACAAGAACATGATTACAATGAGGCTCTAAATTCCATTTACAATAAATAGGAATGCCAAAAACCCTAGACATCCAAAAACCTAACCCTAGGAAATGAAGCACCAAAAGTCATGTGGGCCCCGTTTGGGTAAGTTAGTACATTAACTTCCCGGGGTCGTAACTTTTGCATATGATCTCCGTTTTAGGCGTATGATATCCCGTTGGAAAGGTATTGTCGAGGAGATTCATTTTGAGGCCTCAATAATTCTATATGCTATCATTGAGTTGGTAATATCCTGAAAAACCTTCATTTAGGCCCTCAAAATGGCCCCGAAAGTGAAAATTGTTAAAAATAGTAAATTGCCAAAATTGCCAGAAAACTGTTTTGAGCCAGTTGAAAAAGGTGGGTGGCCACCGATATCCATCTAGATCAATTTTTCCAAAGAATATCACAAATATTGGAATGAGATTAGTACTAATAGTAAGCAAAATGCATTGCAACATCTCCA
This sequence comes from Picea glauca, assembly GCA_000966675.3. NCBI lineage: Eukaryota > Viridiplantae > Streptophyta > Pinopsida > Pinales > Pinaceae > Picea > Picea glauca. The sequence goes on from JZKD02S2344639.1 coordinate 256,775, forward strand.
TGAAAGGTACCCAACCACACAATTTAGTGACATGTGAATAATGAAGAGAATAGTAGAGACCATAAGGAGGAGGAGGAGATCACACATTAGGTAAAATTCAAATAGATCCTCCTTTTCTTTACTCATTTTGTTTTCCTTTTCCTTTTTTCATTTCATTCAATTTTATAGTTGTCTTCATTTTCTATGGTGTTGGGAAAATTTACACAAATAGTCAAAATATCCTTAAACCAGAAACAACAAAGAACATAAAAGCAACATATTTTGATAAAAATGATCTTCTCATTTGGTATTCTTCTCTTGATTTGACATCATGGTGGGGTGCAGTGATAGATGATAGACAGGTTGCTCATCATTTGGATCCTGATTTAGAAATAAGGCTAACCATTCAATAAATTATATTAGTGAACATGATGCATTTATTTTAATGCTAATACAATATAACAAACATTTATTAGAGGCATGATCAAAATATTCCAATACACATGCAACCAACCACTTTAGAAAAAAACATTCAAATTAAGAAAATAGTTACATTTTTTTTTGTAAATAAGCAACTTGTATTACCTCACATGTCTGAAAATATACATACCATCATAGAATAGTCGATAAGGTTTCCTACAAAGAAACCAACCTGTCGTTGCTTGAGTTTTCATCTAAAATTTCTCCACATTGTCCTCAAATGATCTAAGTCCAAAAAATATAGATTGTGCATATTGATTACATGTATAATCCAGAAAATTATTCTAACATTGGAAAACATTTTTCCATGAGGCACAAAACTATTAACCATAACAACAATAATACTATTTAGTACGAGAAACCTGCTCATGAATATGTCATGTTGGAGCTGCCATAGGTAATGGAATCAAATTCCCCAGCAAATTTGTGTCCCTCGCACTGATGGACATAACCGAATTCGAACATTTGATGTTGACATGATGAGTTTCAATCCACACGAGGCATTGTTGCACATACTCCAGACCGAATTTCATGCCGTCTATATCCCTTCACATATCAAAAATTAGATTTAACAGGTCTTTCGAGGGAGGAAGAAATGAGTGGACCTCGTGGTATGAGTTGGGCCTTGTAGAAGAGGGTGAATTCAGAGGAGGGAAACCCGGGAAGAGAAGGATAGAAGATGATATATGGAAGTCATGCACAAGGGGAGAATCCAAGGGATGCAAAGGGAGATTGGAGACAGGAACTGGTGGTACCAAGTCACTTGTCTCTTCTTCAATGAAACAACTCCCAGGAGTGCTTGGGTGTCGTGAATAAGAATCCTCGTCCTGGCACGAAGAAGAGGACGAACCATCAACAGAACCCCTACCATCAACAAAACCCCTACCACCATCAATAGAACCCCTACCACCATCAACATAACCCCGACCACTGGCTAAATTCGTGCGGGTAAGAGTTTTTCATCAGGAACGATCCCTCTCATGAAGCATGTTGAGGACTAGAGTGGTAAAGATATTTCGACAGGGGGGAGATAAGCGAAGGTATACTAGAGATAAAGGAATACAAGAGAGAAAGCCTAACTCCAGCCACCGTGAACATGAGAGAATGTCAACCTCTGGAAAGTCACATTTCATGAAATACTAGACGTAATTGATTACCATTAGTGGTGCTTTGAATTCCAACCTGCGGGGGGTAGATTGTGGTGTCATAATTGTATTCTCGTCCACCTGAAGGTCGATCTTCTTATGTGCAGGGTGGAAGGTCAAATAGATCATGAACTCTATGGACAAGCAGGTCTTGAGAGGCTCATTTAATTCTGGAGGAGGTCACTTCTAGATGGCTCACAGTCCCCTCCCCATGTGTCTCCACTTTCATAGGTTGTCAGCCCATTTGGGGGAAGAAAAAAATTACATTAATTCCATTGAAAATCCAAAAATACAATTGGTTCTTTTTTTATTCCACAAGGGGATGTCTAAAATTAGCCCCAATGCAATCCACCTTTGACGAGAGGTTGTTATCCTATGGAATTTACATTTAATTAATAACTCATTACTAGGAGGCGTACTATGTATTACAAATACAACAACAAGTCTTGGTGCCTTCCTTAAATCATAAAGAAATATTTGTCATTGGAGTGTTTCCTAAATGAACAATTTCCACTGAACAATGAGAACTATCTAGATATATTTATGAACCCTACAATGTTCCCATAAGAGCATGGATAACCATTACTATGTAATAGGTTCTTCCTGACAAAATTTCAAGCATAGCCATGCATGCATATATTATACAACAAAATGTTATGTTTGTATGGAACAATATTCAAGTAATTAGGTGATTGACTACACCGAGGACCACAAAACAACATAAGTTCTACTGATTTTTTGGGAGGAACAAACACATGTGAAATGGTAAACAACCCAAAATTTGTTAAATCTATTTTAAATTTGGAAATACTGTAATTATTTCCACAAAATGAGAACTTGGTCCCAACATCAGGCATAGGGAGGGAAGATGCCCAAGTGCCATACATAGCATGATTATAAGTGTTTTAGTATTTTCCATTAAAAAAATGATAGTAGTCCCCACTACCATCTAATAATTAAACCATTCTTCTTGGACATTTTTCATCTCATCTCAGACATCTTTTTGGACCTCCTAGTTCAAATGTTTTGGGTAGTATTGATATTATTCAATGGCTCGCTACAACTCCTTGTTGACTCAATAGAAGGAGATGAGTTGGTCAATTTTGAACTAAATAAAAGTGATTTGGTTTCCAAATTCTTAGAAAAAGAGCATATGAAAGAGTTCCTACATGTCTTTTATGTTTCACTTATTGGATCCCTATCAACAAGAGTACATGTTAGACCATTAGCTTAGGGTATGGGGTAGTCATTGATTAACATTTCCAAGTGTTCATCTTCAACCCTTTACATATTGAGCAACCACAACCCAAAGTAAAAACACTGACATCAAATGGCTATGCTCAATATTTATTTCTCATCAATTAAATAATTACAACAATATTATTGGCTCTCTAGGATATTTATCAAATTACATGACAATAATTTACTCAACATTCCTCTACTACTCTACAAAATAACGCCTTATAAATATATCTACATAGGTTTAAAGGAAATGATTCCTTGGTTGGGAGCATTTTAAAGGTCATGTGTCCCCATCTCTTCAACTTACCATATATAAACACTTTCTCTCCCATTTTGTCTTCTTTCTAGAAGCATTCCCTTTCAAGGTTCCTTCTGCATGTCTTCTTTTAAATTTATCACTTACATTGGAAGTGTGACATTTTGTAGGTGAGTTTTCACTTATTGGACTAGTGTGGGGCCCCTCACACTATCAATTGTAACCTCATACCTATTCATCATTTTCCATAGGAACAAGATTCACTTCCATAGCCAAAAATATTCCAATTTGTTGATTTCTTTGTTTGGATTTGAGCTATAACAATTCAATGTTTATTTTTATTTATTTCAGATCAATTTGTATCAAAATTTTGTTGTAGATCAAGATGTCATCAAAGAAGGAAAGGAAAAAATGGCACAGAAGGGGTCGAAAGATTTTGTTCATGAGGCTCTAAATTAAAGTGGAGAGTGTATTGCTTAGACCAAAGGCATAATTAGGAACAAGTAATGACCTTTATGCATGATCAATTTTAGTGAAGAATTGTGCCATATATATCATAGTTTAAATGATTGGAATGGAAACTTGTCTTTGAATATCATTTTGTTAAGAGCACAAAAATTAGGATACATGCACCAAGTGCTTTCTTTTTTTAGAACCTTGATGAGCATAGAGGTGTAGTGATTGGTTAAAGGATAGGTCACACCTACTTCAAAATAAAGTGAGATTCTCTTGTTTATGGTAGTCACGCGGTTTTGAAGTTAGTCCTTGATTGCATCCACTATCCATGTCATGAGGGACTTAATTGTTATCATTATTTCATTCATTATGTCTTCCAAATTGACATGTTTCTAGTGTGAGTCATGGGACCACGAGGAAAACCTATAGGGTTACCAGGAAAGTAGACCAACAAAATCAGTGTTGCAAGAGGATGATGTTGAGATAGGTCATTTTCAAGAGTCGAGTTTGCTTAGGCCCAAGAGCTATATGAATGCAATCAACAACAGAAGAGGAGTATTTTGATATAGGTCTCAAACAATGGTCTAGTATGATCAAATACTCTCTCTTTTTAGAGTATTTATGAAGTATTTACTCTTACTTGAGAATTATTGCACTTACATAATTCTTAAATTATTGATCTTCCAAGTTATATAGGAATTTTTTTGTATGTGATGCAGAGGCTAGGGTTTTGCAAGGTCCTAAAAGAACATGAGTGCTAAGTGATATGGTGTTGTGATATACCAAAGGGTTTCCAATAATACTAATAATGATAATAAGGAGGATAAATTGTACACTTAGGTGCACTATCCAATTCCTTGGTATGCAAGACTGATTTCCTCAAGTTATGTGCTCAATGCACTATAACAATAAGACAACCAACAGGTTTATATAATGATGGTTTTATGTGAACCTAGGGGGATTTTGATATACTTGAGGGTTTTTGAAAGATCAAATCCATATAAATATTCTATCTAATGTGGTACTACTCACCAAGTATCAATAGAGGTGTACAAGGGCATCCAACTATGTGACCCCAATTGTAATCCCTGCATGTATGCTTCCTAGTCATAGTTTTACATGCTAAATGAAAAAACATTGTGTTTAAAGTTGTAACACGTCTCTAGCCTGCAAATTTTCTTTAAAAATTGGGTGCATGCTAGCACATGAAATTTATCTAATACCACTTTTGTTGTACCTTGATATCTAAAATAGAAAATTTGGAGTAATGATAGAAATGTAACTACAAAAGGAAAATAAGTAAAAACCAAAGTATTAAAGAAACAACAATAGACAAACATTTATTGATATTTGAATAGGAATTGATGCTCACTTTCCTCTTCAAGGGGTAAACTACCAATCGAGTAGAGCCCCAATACAATATTGATCACTTAGAACATAATTACATACATGAACTACTATTATAAATAGTTTATATTTATCCAAAACCCTAACTACTTAATGATCCTTCATTAAATGAGGCCACCTTACATTTATTGATTACACATTCTACCTACCTATTAGACCTTATTTAATGCCAATATGGCTTCTATACATTAGGTAACAACATATTCCATTGATTTTTCATTAACTAGAGGAGTTAGGGTAGGACCTTGATAATCTAGACTTGCCATTCATAAATTGTATTCTTTTATCACATAAATATGTCATTAAATAAAAATAATAATGTTTCAAAATAAAATGTGGAATAGTAGGGAGTAGTAGAAAGACTGAGAACAATAGAAAGGATAATCACTAAAATAAAATAAAATAAATCATTATCCCCAAGTTAGAATATCAAAACTTACAAAAAATCATTAACCCAATGTTATAATATTAAATATATCTACATAGTTGTCACTGGAAAAAATTACTTCCAAGATAAGAACTTCCTGCCACAAATATCATAATGAGACAAGGCATTGGACAAGACATAAAACACCTTGGCATGAAAGAGTCTTTAAAATATATGAGATGAATAAAGTGGAGGACAAAAATATATATCTCTTGGTTTCCAACCTACAAATAAATTAGGTTTAACTTTCAAAATATTTGTAATAAAACCAAGCTCCATAGCTTGTTAACCCGTGACAACCAAAGGGAACCCAAAATTTAATTTCCAAGTTATTCAATCATAGAAACAACAAGATGACTCAAAATAATTAATTTAATTTTATGGGTCTAAAAGATGAAAATTGGTCTTACTGAATGACAACCATCATCATTATCATCATGAATTAAAAATACTTACTTAAAATGTTAAAATATACAAATAACTTAAAACTCTACCCTTGTTTTCCACAGATTGCATTTTTTAGGGTGAATTTAGATTTTTTTGATACAGTAAATACGCAGAGGAGTGATGGAGGAGGTGGGAAGATAGGGTTTGAAGCAAAGAGTGAGACTTGTTGTAGGGAAAAAAATATGCATTAAATCTACAAGCTCAATTACATCGCCTCTTTTGGGTGAGTGGGTTATAGATAGAACTAAGAAACTTGCAATGATAGATTTAATTAAGTATTGATGTGGTCCAGAGGCCTTGATAATGATGTTGATTTTAATTGATTGGATCTTCATGGGCATAATTGGCCAAAGGAAAGGTAAGTATTTCTCCAACTCAACGAGGGTTTTATTCTTTTATTTTCAAAAATTATATGGAAAAGGATGTTGTGCTTAATGGAGGGCCCTGGGTGTATAAATATTTTGGGTTATGCCTTATGCCCTAGTATGATTCCTTTAACTCAATGACAACCTAGAAGGAGAATATACTTCTTTGGGTTTTCCTTCCTACCCTCCCTATTTGTTCCTACAATGAAAACATATTGAGTTTGGTTGGTGACAAGATAGGTTATTTTCGACATACCCCACATAAAACCCTAAATCGAGAAGGAACTCCCAAATATTAATCATGGCCACTATCTAAAATGGTCTAGTAGAGGAAGTAGTTTTTGAATGGGATGATTACAGTTGAATACAAATCCTAGATTATGAAAACATCTCATGCTGATGTAGGTTATGTCATGAACATGGGCATATTTTTTGGGACCACCCCTTTAAAAGACCAACCCTACATAAAAGACCTAATATGAAATTGAAAGGGTTGAACTGTGATATCAACCTTTGTGTCCCTAAGTCTAGAATAGATGAGGCGGATATGCCCCATATTATCCATAATTTAGGGAAATAATATCAAAATGGTTATATTCCTTCATCAAAGGGAGAAGCTTTAGATCAAATGATAGAGAGGATGGATTGTGATGGTTCAAAGTTTGTTGATGATGGATTTGGAAGCAGAGTGTTGAGAATCATCTCTTCATATATTGGAATGGATACTTTGGTAGTGCAACATGTGTTAGACACACTCAAGGTGGTAATGCCTTCCAACTAGGTTGCAAAGGAAAGTTTAAGTGATCTTGGAGGTTTATCATTTAGAGATAAAACACTCAATGACGGAGGAGAGTGAGGCTAAGATGTTTTTGAGCATCAAATCCCTTTTATCAGGAGGCCCTAGAACCAAGGAGGTCATTGATTGTAGGTGTGTAGTCAAGTCTCTTGGTATTGGAGTTGTATGTGAGGAAGGGGGGTTATATGAGATGGAATGATCCCTTATAGAAGGATACATGGGAGGATAGGGTGACTCTAAATAACATTGTATAGCATTAGATCCTAAGAAAGAGGACACAAACCCACAAGTAGGCGATTAATCAGAAGATGTGCCTCAAATAAGTCCAACAACATCTCAACAAACAACTTAGAAAGAACCTTTTTCAAAAGACACCCTAGGAGTAAAGAATAGTCAACATTTTGGCATTATTAACCAAGATTAACTCTCCAAAAATAGATTTTATGAATGGATTATCTCATCACATGGCCAAAATCCATTCTTCCCTCTCTTGGACAAATGAGGTGGACATTTTGTTCTCTAAGATAATAGAAGGCGGAGCACCTTATGCATGAATAACGGAGACTTTGAGTTCATCCTATTAGGACATAGCCATGATTTCGTGTTCATCTCTATCATCCCATAGGATTTAGGTAAGTTGGGATAATGTTTGATTAGCCCCAAGGAAGTGCCTAAGCTTATTTTAGATTAATGTTTATGAAGCTCCCCCCGCCTAGCTCCCAAACAAGGATTAAAGGGATATCGTTCACTCAATGCTTGAGTTTTTCAAGACATATATTGTTTAATCCTAAAAATTTTAGGGAAAGGGCTTGAAAACGATTACTTAAATATCCATAATAATGTAATGGGTGTAAGGATGGTTGCTTGTACTTATCTATTTACATAGAAATAACTTTTTTCAATAATGAAAATTAGCTCAAATTTACATAGAAATAACTTAAAAGTTTGATACAATCACTTTGAAATAACTTAAAACTTCACTTTGAAAGAACTTAAAACTTGATATAAGGTGTGTTCAATTAAATAAAAATGAAAAAAAAAAAATATTTTTTTTCAAAAAAGTCCATTCTTCAATATCATGAGTATTTGATCAAATAACCCATACCTTTGTTTATAAATTAAAATGACTTGTTATTACCCATAAAAAAAATTCAAAATCACTTATCCCATATCAATGAAATGGTTCCAAAATATTAAGATTCACAAAATATTTATGATTTTATTGATCTATATTTAATAGATTATCCTAAATTCAAACTATTTTATTATTTATTAAAAATTCAAATATTTAATTAATTATTTTAAATTTAAATCATTTAAATGTTATTTAACTAATATAATATATAAATTATTAAAAATTCAAATATTTAATTAATTATTTTAAATTTAAATCATTTAAATTTTATTTAACTAATATAATATATAATATAATATATAAATTGTGTAGATTAACTTTTTATTATTTATTAAAAATTCAAATATTTAATTAATTATTTTAAATTTAAATCATTTAAATGTTATTTAATTAATATAATATATAAATTGTGTAGATTAACTTATTATTCTACAAAGAATTATTTATTGTTTATGTTAATGATATTATTTTTATGGCAAGGAATATCTACAATCTCAATAAGCAACTAAAGATTCTTAAGGATGTTTTTTTTAATATGAGTATGACTATTAATATTGACAAACAAAAGATTGTGATAATTAAATCCAAAAACATCACATACACTCATTTCATGTATGAAAATAACAACTTTGAAGGAAGTGACTTCATACAAATATTTAGGAATAGATCTTCATCACAAACTCAATTGGAAACATAGCATTGAGATGAGGAGAAATGGAGGGTGGAAAAGTTATTATGGACTTGAATATAGTTGTAAATCAACGGACCTTTGGCTTTGGGATAAGAATCGTGTCATATTCGAGACTCTGGTCACTCCTATTATCTTATATGGTTGTGAAGTTTGGGGTTGCAACATATCTAGAGAATCGTGGAGAGAGATAGTTGAAATCCAAAAGCATTTTGTAACGTATAATATTAAAATTGAAGGAAATACACCCTATCCTATCCTCCTCATAGAAGTGATTATTTCCCCCATTGTGAGTATGGCTATGACTAGGTACTTAATGTACCACAAGAAGGATAAATTGTGGTGCAATAAATAATTAGAGGATAAGAGAAAATTAAGATACTACAAGAAGGTGATTAATCATAATCTATAAGACCATAAGTACCTCTCTTTTAACTAGAATAAATAAGAAAATCAACATTGCCAAAATTAGAACAAACTTTCATGAGCTTGATAGTGAAAGAAAGTGTTGGACAATTCTTAAAACACAGTCGAAAGAATTTGTCATCTTTGTGACACTAAAATGGTTGACAAGCACTTTTTCTTAGAATGTTCTCCATTCACCCACATTAGATTTTAATTTCAAAATATTTATTACAATATAGACATTCCTAACCTTTTAAGCTATCAAAATTATGATGATTTAGGAATTCTTTTCTTAAGATTTTTTAAACACATAACTAAAATTCTAAATCAAACCAAATAAATCCTTACCCTTTTTAAAATTATAAATCAATATTCATCTCATTAAATATATCATCTTTCACTTTTAATATTAAAATATAATAAAAAATATACAAATAAATTACCATTATTTTTTGTTATACATCATAAACATACATCATCCACATATTAAATTTTCCAAAAAAAATTGTACCACATTTTATTTCTAATTAAATCTAATAAAATAATGGGCTTAGTTATTAAGTAGTGCACAATGTCATATTAAAAACCGAAAAAATACATCATAAACATACATCATCCACATATTAAATTTTCCACAAAAATTTGTACCACTTTTTATTTCTAATTAAATCTAATAAAATAATGGGCTTAGTTATTAAGTATTGCACAATGTCATATTAAAGACCGAAAATTATAGGACAATACACAAATATATA
>JZKD02S2344639.1:268512-279029 GCA_000966675.3 Picea glauca
TATATATATATATATATATATATATATATATAATTGTAAGATATTATCATATTTCAATACATAGTTATATTTATTTTCTTTCAATATTCGCATTTATTTTAATGAAATTTCGAAAATAATTCAGTTGAGCAGTGCAAGCAAATAAAAGTTTCCTGAAAGACTACAACAGTCGGTCTGCTGTAGCCTGGTATCTGCGCCGAACATCGAAACTCCTCCCACTCGTAAATTTCTGAAGCTTCACAATTCAGAAAACCTTTTGCCGAAGAACCCTCATCATACTGTAAGTGATCGCCCTGTGTATATGTTTGTTATGAGCAGAATATGAATGAAAAAAGAAAAATAGCAGGCGCTCATCTACGAGAACAGATCATGAAACCCATCCAGAAAAAGAGAGGCACCGCCGGGCAAAAGTGCCCCGCCACGGCCCTCCCGGCTAAAAAGAAAAAACGGATTTCATTCATAACCCGCCTGCAAGCGCACCCGCAAAGGCAAGGTCATGGAATTCTCTAACACACAAACCCTAACATGGCCTCCGACGGCCCTAAATACAATAAACAAATTACAGCTCTAGCTGTTTCTTAACGATCTCACTAGATCTACAGATCGAATCCCTTGTTATACATCGTACAATGATCAGAAACTGACCTTCAATCCCGATCCATTAAAGCCACGGCCCGATCTTCACGTTTAATGAGCGAATTATGCCGGCGAACACCAGAATCTCAGGGAAATAACTCTCCAGCGCTCAGATCCTCGATTCCATATATATGGACATACAAAATAAAATCTTAAAGATGCTTAAAAACAGGGGAAGAAAAAACAAATGATTCTCTGTAAGAACAAAATAAATACATGATGCAAAGACACAAACCCTACACAATATTATGCAGTGCGGATCGATCACGGGACCGAACGAATACAGCTTTCGTCGAGCGTAACCCTCTCATTTAAAGAATGCGCAGATGAAATCGACAAACAGGATCAATCGCCAGAGAATATTATGTGCGGAATCTATAGCCATCTAACGGTGAAAATTGCATTGTCGCTTTCTCACGACAATCATAAAGGCGGTGGAWACCCTGCCATGATGCTCAGTACGACCACGTGATGACAACTACGTGAAGGGTGATCAGSTATTTAAAAAAATCTGATATCGGTCCCACTCTTTACTTTCCTTTCCACCTTTAAACTTTTTGACAAWTTTTTTTTTAACATATTAATAAASTTATATATATATATATATATATATATATATATATATATATATAATTTKAAGGTATTAGAACTCTTTGTTTGTGGRATAAGGATTTTCTTAGCYYAAYCATTTGAYTACTAAAGTTTATWGAGWATGGTTTTGAGCTCTAATTTAATTTAAAGSTAGAAGTYTAAGGAGRTWTACATACTMTAGGATRTAACCTRGGTTTGAGTTCTAATTAGATGGAAATAAATCTAATAAGCTAGGGTGAGGGTTCCAACACTAGTCCATATTCAACCATAAGGAAAAAATTTATAGATTTTTGGTGAAGTTCAAGGCTCACAACATAATAATCTAAARAYTTTATGTTAAACTTTTAAGTATATAAAAAAGTTCTAAGATGTGATAAAAACATATATTTTAGTAAACGATATGTTTTTATTAYAATGAAGTTAAGTGATACAATGAGATTGATTCCATTTTATGTTTTTGGTTGGGTATATGYGTTATCCATACAATCTAACCATYTTATTTAATAATATCTATCATTTTATTAGTTTTTTTTTYYWSTAGAAAAAATTCCTKAATTATATTTGAAAATAYAATGTGTTCTCACATCGAGTACATCGGYTAAGAAATCGTTGTCAAGTAAAGTCTTTYGCCAGGYAAATGGACAACAAGCCAATTTAKMTGGAGAGAGATCAAAATCTAAGAAGGAGCRRACAATCAAGAAGATACATCAGATCTTATGAAAAGAGTAAAAAAGTTTTGCGGAATATGAGAATTGAGGTTGCAATGATTTAGAAGTAATATTGGAGGATATGTTGAAAACCACTGACAAAATGTGCCTCTCATCCTAAAAAAAATTGATAGCAGGCGTAGGTCCCTCATGACCATCCAGCCAATGGTTATAATAGAGCACACCTGCTTTCCTCTGTAAAGCAGTCTTTGATAGATGGTCTGCTTCCCTATTGTACTCTCGAGAGGAGTGAGAGAATGACAGTTTCTTGAAGTGGCGCTTGAGTAATCTGATTCTATCTTTCCAAGACAAAAGTGTGATGGTTTGAAGCTTACCTTGTTGATTCATCTAGTCAATGATAACTCTAGAATTCCCAATCATATGAAGGTTTTCTATGTTTAGCTTGGAGGCCAAGTGAAGTGTTGCCCATGCACCCAATAGTTCTGCCCTTGTGTTGGTGTATGGGCCGCAGGAGAGAGTCCATTTGTAAAAAGAGTTTAAATTGTGTTTTATCAGTCCCCCTGGGCCACTCAGAGTTCCATTTTGTTGTGATACACCGTCGAACCACCCCGTTAGAAAATCATTTGAGAAGAGGGTCCTGACTAAAACCTTTTTTTTTACAGTGTCTGGGTAAATGTCTTTCCAGATTTGAAACAGTCCAAAGTGCTTTAAAAGTAGCAACACTAGAAGAGGGTGTCTTGTTTTCAAATATTTTATAGTTTCTAGTCAGCCAAATATACCAGTTTACCAGAGGAGGAAGAAGTTTGTGAAATTTTTCAGAAGTAGTCCAATGGTAAAAGAAAACAGAGATGGAGTTTCCAATCCATGTTGTGTTTAAGTGGTTGTCCTGAGTGATTTTGTCCCATACTAGGGGGGTGAACTGGCACTGTGTAAAGAGATGGTCGACTGTCTATTCGTCCCTAAAGCAAAGTTGGCATATATTTGGACCAGTCCAACCTTTTTTCTGAAGAAAATCCCAGGTGGGGATTTTGTTTTCCAAAGTAAGCCAAGTAAATATCTTGATCTTGAGTGGGAATTTCCAATTCCATAAATTTTTACGCCACCCAGTAATATTATTAGACCACGTTGCATTTGCAATGGAAGAACAAATATTTTTAATTGTTATAAGGTCGATGTTGTCTCCTCCATCCCATAACAAATGATCCTCTGAATCATTAAGAAAGATGCTTGCGTGAGTAAGCTCGTTGCAGTATTTGTCCCATTCCATTACCAGATCCGGTGGTATCTCTAGATCGCTGTCGGATTTCCATTCTGCTAACTAGGTCCCAGGATCGCTAGATAGTCGAGCTTGAAAGAGAAAAAAGATATTTTTTTTGTTTATATGAGAAATTAAAGGTGGAGAGAGGATAGATGCATTACCGAGTCTGATGATGTAATCTTTGCCAACAATTATGGACTGGTTGGAACCTAGTTTCCAGCAAATCCATCTAGTAATCCAATGTGTTGATTTTGTAAAGATCCTCCAAGTCCGAGAAGTATTTCTTACAGGTGGAAGTCCAGATCGAAGCTAAGAAGCGACAGAGGTAAAGGGTAAATATTTATCCTTTATGACGACACTCCAAATTTCATTAGAAGTTAAGGCGCGCCAGAGGGAATTTGTGGCCAGTGCTTGGTTGAATTTGAAAATGTTTCTAATCCCCCAGTCGCCTTTGAATTTTGGATTTGCTATCGATTCCCAATTGCATAGGTGTATTTTATGATGGTCCTTGTTGCCCGACCAAAGAAAACTGTAGGTAAGTTTTCTGAGTTTATCTAGAACAAACGTGGGAATGGATGCAAGTGCCATCCAGTAAATTGGTTGTCCCTCAAGGACATATTTTATGAGTGTGTAACGGCCTCCAATGGTGAGCCATTGGTTTCACCAGTGGCCCACTTTTTTTTCCACCTTTGTAACTAACCAGTCCCAGTATGATGCCTTGTATTGATCACCCTTAATGAAGTATCCAAGGTATTTGAAGCCAATGGAGAGATGGACAAAGGTGTGAGGAAAGATGGTCTTCAAAAGTTCGAAGTTTTGTGCAAGTATGTTGGCAAAATGGAAAGTTGACTTAGACCAGTTAATCTGAAGGCCTGAGGAAGAGCATAAGAAATTTAGAAGTCTGGAGATTTTCTTCGATTCGAGCAAGCTGGAATTTGTCATTATGAGGACATCATCGAAAAAAAAGAGGTGTAGGATTTTCACTATTCTTTACACTTTTATCCACGTAATCCTACCTTCAGCTTGGATTTTTTTTAGAAGAAGACTTAGTCCTTCCATGGTCAGGATGAATAAGAGCAGAGAAAGAGGGCAACCATGCTGAAGGCCTCTGCCACTATGGAAGAAAGTAGAGGGTTCTCCATTTATGAGCACTGCAAAATTTGCACTGGTGACACAACTCATTATCCATTTTAGGGTGTTTTGGCTGAAACCAAACTGGATTAAAATCAATCTGAGAAAGTCCTAGTCTATGCAGTTGAATTCCTTTTTTAGATCAAACTTGGGAATGAGATCAAGTGTTTTTTTTTGCTTTATGTTGTGTAAGCATTCTTGTGCGAAGCCAACAACATCAAGAATTTATAGTCCCTTTAAAAATCCAATTTGTTCGGCTGACAAGGATCACAAGAGAATAGGTTTGATTATGTTTGCAATTATCTTTGATATGAGCTTGTAGCAAATATTGTAGAGGGAAATCGGCCGATAGTATCCAAAGGTTGTCAGATGATTTGATTTTGGTATAAGGGTAAAAAAGGTGGAGTTTATTGCCCCAGTGACGTTACCATGTGTAGTGTCCCCAAGGCCGAGCCCCGTTGTAAAACATGTTCTGAAAGGAATTGTGATTATGTTTTATAGGTTGGTGAGCCAAGTTCTTATAAGTTGGAGGCTTATGTGTTTGTTAGGCCAGGGAGCCTAAGTGTTGAAGGCCAGGAGCCTTCTGTTGTATATGTAATTATGCAGAACAATTAATAAAATATAAACACTGCCAGGTGCAGACCGACCACGATGAATGAGTGAAGAGGGACTGAGCATCCACAAAGTGGGAAAGGAATTAGGGGCTGGAAGGTGGGAAAGGGGCTAAGTGTTGAGCCTGGGGGCCAAGCCTAGGGGGATTAAGCTTGGGAATAATATTTTAATATTATCCCAAAAAGACATGTGCATTTTGTGTTTTATCCTAAGTTTTGGCAAGGGAGGACGTACAAGGGTGATGCGTGCTGGTGGAACGCATGAAGTTCCATGGGTGACAAGTGTCAACCCTGATGCACGCAAATAAATGGCCGGGGTGAGCCGTGAGAAGGGTTCCTCCTCCTCCATTCGACCCTCGACTGCCAGAAGTGAACTGGTCTGACTCCTGCAGAGAAACCCTAGAGCATCCTCTGAACCGAAAAGGCGTGTATCTGGGTTTGTTCTGGGATAGCTGGTACATCCCCTGTCTGAACAGTTCGAACCTGTGTTGACCCCTGCGTGGACTGTTTGTCATGCATCCCCGACAACCAGAGCGTGAGTCTATCCTGTGTTGGCGGATTGGGAAATAAGAAGTGACCTGCCATTGTTGAACCTGTTGGTAAGCCCGTGTCTGTTTACCCTGTGGGTTGTTGTGACCACGCAATGCTGGACTGCGTGGGGTCTTGTTGGCCAGTGGTACAACGCTCTCTCCAGGTGAGAGAGGTGATTGAGGTTGGAAGAACAGGTTGTTGGCCTGTGAGCGATTCTCTCTAGGTGAGAGAGTGCGCAGAGGAAGGAGAGAACTCCTGGAAGGAACCTTGTAGCTGCCATAGAGCCCGGAGACTTTTGATCCGACCTGTTCCTGTAACCCAAGGCAAGGGAGATTAGCAGCCGAAGGACTGTCCAGGTGACAAAGAAGGTGTATACTCCTGGGGTGGAACATGCATGTGGGGAATGAGGGTCTGTGGGCAGTGAGTGTGGGAGGTTCCTGGGAGAGAATCCCTTCCTTGTCTCGGGGTGGAGCTTAGTCCTAGCTCGGGGGTGACCCACTGCTGAGCTTAATGAACAGTGCAGTCTAAGGCTGGGAGGTTCGTGGAAGGCCTGCACTTGGTTGGTGGATTCTACCACTGTTAAAAGATAAGTATCTGATTATGTTTTAATCATGTTTTGCATGAATCTACTTCTTATGCTATCATGAATTCCGCTGTGTATATGAATTAGTATGAAATGTTATTGATTTTTAATTATGGCAGTAACTCATATGAATACTCTGTGTTGAATGTATTTAATTTGTTTTAAATGCATGCGATTAATTATGAATGAGAATGTGTTATTCCGCGTAGTAACACCTACACGGTAGAGAGTGAAAGGGGTGTTACACCATGTAATCTGGAGTCTTCAACAAGTGCCAGGAGTTTTGTCCCCACCAAATCGAAAAAGTGTAGGTAGAACTCCACGATACAGTCGTCGGGTCCTGGGATTTTTTCCAAAGCAGAAGATTTTAAAACAATCTGAATTTCCTGTAGGGTGCAGGGGTTGTCCAGGAAAGTGGAATCCTCTAAAGTGACCGAGAAGGGAAATAAATGAGCCACATCGACCTGTTCATGTAGTGTCGGTTGTGTGTTTGCCTCGTAGAAATATTTAAAGAAGAAAGTGGTTGCATCCTTAACAACTTGATGTCCTTGTGTATAGTTCCTAAATAATCCAAGATATCCCATATATTCTTATTATTCCTAGAGTTGCTTGCATATCTATGGAAGAATTTGTTATTAAGGTCACCGCATTGTATCCATTTTACTCTACACCGTTGTCGCCATAGGGATTCATCTGCAAGTGATAATTTATTTCTCTCATATTCTAATTCTTTTAATTGTTGATGTATGATCCCAACAGGCCCATCCGACAGATTGACGAGTTGAAGTTCCTTTATGCTAACCTCCAGCGCATGTAGTCAATGTACAACTGTCCGCCTGTGATGTGTGGCCCATATTTTTATTTGATTTTTTAGCTACTTAAGCTTCCAAGATATGCGTTGTTGTATTCCTGTTTCACTCGGGAATTTGGGGTCGTTCCACACAGCAAAAACAATAGTAGTGAAACCTTTCTCTGCTAGCCAACACAAATTAAGTTTGAAAGGAGGAGAGATACAAACAACAGATGTGCCAAATTGCAAAAACGTCGAGGCGTGGTCGGCTAAAAAAGGAGAGTCCACCCATGTTTTGATCATGTCATCCAATGAAAGTAGACTTTCATAAATGTAGAATCGATCAAATCGCTTAGATATGGACATCGATCCCACTCTTCCATTATGTCAGGTTGGAGCCAAGACTTTCGGTTGGATGTCAATCAAACCACGAGCCAGAAAGAGAGCGTTGAAAAATTCATCCAATGTGTCCTTAGTCGCAGAGGCGCCCCATACTTCACCCGAGCTGGTTGTGAAATTTAAATCATTGGCGATAATCAAATTTTGGAGGTCAAGGAGACCACAGGACTCCACTATATCCCAAAAAGTTTTCATGTGAAGGTAAGGGCCATATATATTGAGGAGGTTAATCTGTTTGTTGTTCCATTGGCTAATTCCAGCGATAATAATGCCTCCACAAATCAAGTAGGGTGCTAAGTCGAATTTGGTGGAGTCCCACGCAACGACTAGACCTATAGAGTTACCCAAAGAGTTAACAATGCAAGTAATCCAGTCTGGACGGAACTTGTTAAGGAAGAACCTGAATTTCTTCCCATTTACCAATGTTTCATGTAAGAATATGATGTCATGGGAATAACGAGAGAGTATTCTTCTCAATGTGGAGGTTTTTAGGGGGCTTCCTATCCCTCTGATATTAAGGGAGAGTGTGTTCATTATTTGGAATGCGCTAGGGCTTTGATGCCTCTAAGCACCCCAATGTCAGTTGATTGTGAAGGAGAATCTATGTTGGAAGGTAAGTTATGACCCTGTTTGCGCTAGACACTTCTTGTTTTGATAGGTGAGTGTACAAATCCAAATCCTATGGACCAAGTGTGTTCTTGTTCTTGAACCAGTTCTATATTTGCCAAAATTTCCGAGGTCCCCTCCGCATGAGGTGTCTTGTGTATCGACTTCCCCAAGTATGTTGGCAAGGGGATGGGAGAGATAACTTCTTTGTATGAAGGGAAGAGTGAATCCAGCATGTCAGTGAAAGAGTTTTCCCCTGGCTGGGATTCACTGGTGCCCGAAAAGTATTGATAAGATTCTTGTACAGTGGGCACATATTCATGGCGTTCAAACTCGAGAGAAGTAATGTAGCTTGGGTACGGTGTGGATACCCTTGATGTAGAGGCCCTATAAGTGTCAATAGTCAAGGGTGCAATGGTTTTGGGAAATGAACTGAGGGAAGTAGGTGTAATGAGTGTGGCTAGTGTTGAAATCGGGTTGGATAGTGCAAGAGTACTGTGTGTGTCTAGGGTAGGAATCGAATGGGGGAGAGCGGGTGAGGCGAGTGTTTCTTGAGAAGGGAGTGATTGAAAGTGATATGTGCTGGTAGTAAGGGGGGGAGGAATCATATTATGGGATAAACGCTTTTTGAGAGTGTTGGTGGAGTGTTGTAGAGGGGGACTAACCGGGGTGAGCGTAGGTTGTAAGTGGTCAGGATGGGAAGTGGAGGCACCGGACATTTGAGAGGTAGCCGATTCCAAAAGGTTTATTTCTCAAGAGGATAGTGAGTTGTAAAGAGAAGGGCAAAAGGTTTTGATCTTACTAGTGATTGTGTCAGTGTCAACAGTGTCTCCAAAGTCTGGTAGGTTCGAATAGAATGGTTGTGAGATTGCAGTCAGAGATTCCATCTTGTTGGCTAGGTCGAGCATGGTTTCCTCAGATTGTTCCTCTTCAAAGTGACTTGTGCAAATATTTTTGAGGTGGCCCATTTTTCTGCAAAGTGTGCATCTGAAAGGGATGTCAAGATAGTCCATATTTTGTCTGATGAGTTGACCTCTCCATTCGATGTTGATAGTCTCTAAGAGTCTATTGTGAATATCAATCTCCACTAGGACTTTTTCCATCTTCTTTTTTGAGATTTGGAGTGATAGAGGCTCCACATAGATGAATCGACCCAGATTATTGCCAATGGAATCAAGTGCTTTTTGGTTCCAGAAATGTAATGGAAGTCCTGGGAGGAGGACCCAGAGATGCCTTTGTCAGAAATAGTCATGTGAAGGATCGAAGTTGGTCCGCCAGTGTTTGAGCATAAGGTTACCTCTGTCCAAATTCAAGAGATTCTCAAGAATGGAGGTGGATTCCTCCGGTTATTTAAACCTAAAGTAGAGCCAACCATGAGTCAGATGGGTGATCTCCAGGTCATAGCCCAACAATGGCTGCTAGGTTGTTTTCACCCTTGGAGTGAGTTCATATCGACATAGATGTTTGTAGGAGATCTGTCCCACTAAAGCACATAGACTAAGGGAGACAGAGTCCTCTAGACCAATATCATCCCCTAGTACCATTTTTATTTTTGTTTGTTTTAAGTTCCAGGGTCTTGTGTGTAGTCGGACGGTAGTGTTTAGGCGGATGATAGAATTGGCACGAGTCGGACGGTAGTGTTTAGGTGGACAATCAGCTCTCCTCTATGTAGCTGGAGTTTTATCTCTGTGTAGGATAGGAGGAACCAAAAGTGCATGCGGTAAGGAGGGATGTGGTTCAGTAAGTGTATGTGCAAAGTTCGAGAGTGATGTCAGGTGGGGCGGGCTAGTCAAGGAGGATGGATGAGTAGTGGGTTCAATAAGCGAGGAGATCGATGGGTTTGGTTGGTAGGGGGTGGGCCCACTAGCATATTTGTCCCATTTTGCGACAGTTGTTTAAACGCTATGTCATTGATATGGCGACAAATCTGGAGTCTCTGTAACGTCGGTTTATGTGGCGTGGAATTTTCGACGAACTTGATCAAACGTCGCAAAAGAGACAATAAAGGAAAACAATGTGAAACCAACTTTTCGTCTAAATTGTGACAACAATTTTTTTAGCTAAACCGACGCATCAATAGAAGCTTCGTCTCATATTCGACGAAAACTTTTTGTTGCTATGTAGTTAAACTGACGCATCAATAGAATTTGTCATCGCATATTCGACGCACCTTTTCGTTGTTTATATAGCTAAATCATCGCATCAATAGAAGTTGTCATCGCCTATTTGACGAGAACTGGTTGATGTTTATGTATCTAAATCGACGCATCAATAGAATTTGTCATCACCTATTCGACCACAACTTTTTGTTGTTTATGTAGCTAAATCGACGCATCAATAGAAGTTGTGATCGTCGCCTATTCGACGACAACTTTCCGTTGTTTACATAGAAAAATCGTCACATCGATTAAAGTTGTCGTCGGATATGCGACGACAACTTTTCGTTTTTTATATAGAAAAACCGTCACATCGATTAAAGTTGTCGTCGGAGATGTGACGACCAAAATTTATTTAGAAAAAAAATAAAAAATTATTTTGGGCATCAATTTTGATATTAATATGAATATTAATATTAATATTAAATCCCAAAGGGTATTTCATGAGCCCCGTATTGATTTCACAAAGCCTTGGGACTTCTTTGATGGAGCTTATCAAGGCTCTCCAAAAATGTGTGGGGATGGAGTCATACTCTTTTTAGATCATTACCACTTCT
>JZKD02S2344639.1:279039-291914 GCA_000966675.3 Picea glauca
TATAAAACAATATAGATATGTATTTTATAAAACAATAGAGATAATATGGATAGAAAAACCTGAATTTAAACCAACTAATAACATGTAATGTCATAAATTTAATGGTTAATAACACATTTTCAAAAGAAATTAGTCCTTCCTCGAATACACTTTATTTTATAGAACAACATGGATAGAAAAATCGAGTAGGTTTATTTAATACATAATTCTAATTTATAACGTACGAGACTTAAAATTTAAGTTAACCTATGGAAAAAAAGGATAAAAAAAATCAATATAATAATTATTTTATGATCTCTTTTGGTAAGTTAGAGGATTATTATTATAATAAGTTTTCATATTGTGATTAGCTAGTTCCTACCTCTGCCTAATTTGAGAAGCATCTTCATAATTATAGAAGCATAAGTAATATTTACGACGCCACTTGAACTCGTGTTTTGGATCGAGTTAATGTTTCATCACTGTTTTATTAGAGGCAACAATAACCTAGAACAACCCCCTTAAGGAGCAATGACCGCAACAAGAGAAAGAGAATTAAAAGTTATACACATATTTAACTATTTCCTTCGGGTAAACCCGGACAAACAAACATATAAGTATGTTATGTAAATTGGCTAGTGAATAGCTATATATTGTTTAAAGAAATCAACAAACCTGCTTTGAAGTGATTGAACTAATTGATACTCGTTTAAAAATGTGTGGATAGGCATAGGTCCAAATCTGTACATGCTAGATAGTCTTATAACTTCAATATTTAATTTCTTAACGAGCAAGATTCTTAGATGCAGATTATATTAGGCATGTAAGTTTATTAAACCTTCATCAAATATCTATGTATATAGCTTAAAACGATTCAAGGTACATTATGTACAAGAACTACAACGTACAACTAGTCATCCTAAGCACACAAACTATATGAGAAGGATGGAAACTGCGATTGATTTATGTACTTGTTTTAATATATATATTATGTACAAGAAATATAGAAGACAATAGCCAACCGCAATAAAAAATTAGACGAATTATATAATTGTTGTCTGTTTGTGAGTTTTTGATACCGACATATTCATAAAATAAGTGCTTCCCCTCTACTCCATGGGAGACATAACATTTCATATAATCTTTATGAATAAAAATCCTGAACAAGAGTGGATGATTTTGATTCGTGAGTTCGGGTGCAGGACCGATCTCTGCATCAAAACTAGGAGCATAAAACACTACAATAGACATTCTGGACTTGCAAGTATTTGTGACTACTCGATGCTCTATGCTCTTGTGGCATGTGGACTCAAACCAAAAACAAGATCTGGTCTAGGGCACTTAGAATAGTAATTCATGCTCATTTTTTGGTATGCCTTTCCAAACTTATTTTGAAAGAAATCAAGATTTAATTGTAATGTCTTAGCAATTAAACTCAACAACTTCTCAACAAGTTTTTACATCTCACAAGACAATTAGTAAAAACAACAAGTCTGAATCATCTTCCTTAATCACTACAATCAGTTGTAACTTTGAGTGAATGTGTTAGGGAGACTTAATTGTACCATCAACATCAATCAAGTTAATATTCCAGGTACCACAACATTTTCTCCATAACAAATTCACAAGTAAATGATCTAATAAATGTATGATTTAGAAACTTGATGACATTAACAAGATCATTCATAAACCATGAGAGAATATCATTATTATAGAACTATGAAACCATGTGAAAATTCCATAATTTATGCTCTTTCTATATCATCAAACATTATATGAGATCCCAAGACAAAAATACTCAGTCTCTCTTTGATGCCACATAAATTTTACAGTGTATAGTCTAAAATTATGATGAATTTTAAGCCATCTACTATGTCACCAAAATGCAATGTGAACTAAAGTTTTCTTATCTGGTTCCATTTTCTAACGGTCCTTTTGCAAAGATAGAATATTATGTTGATAGTATCAATGAACACCAAGGAATGAATGATTGTTAGCAAAGACTTATATAAGATAGGGTTCTCACTCAAGATAGTAATTACTTGCAAGATGCAACACATATACATGTCAATCAATTTGTAGATTTCACAAAGGATGTGGCAAAAATAATGTTCATGAAAAATAAAGTGCAACTATGTCTTACAAAAATACAATAGAGAGTGCTAATCTTGCAAAGACAACATACCAAATGCCAAAAGCTAAATTTACATACATTTTGTCGAAGAGTCAAGATGCAAATGATAAATCCCACTGCAAAAATTATTTTCAAACATTTATTTTCCTCTAATCGAAGTATACTCATACCTTAATGGTCTCTCTAAGAATTGATTGAGTTCTTTTAAACAAAATATCTCTTTAACACAACAATACTAGAGAAAAACAATTACACTTAGAAATTCAAAGCAATCAAAACTCTCAATTCACATTTTGAGAGAAATTACTCAAAATTTTAACTATACATAATGTTATCCTACATCCTCTCTATGATATATTTCTACTTTGTATAGAACTCAACATCCATATTCCATGACCTACGTATACATCCTAGAAATTATTTATCAACACTTTCTTGTTGAATTTACAAAGCACTGGTATGCATTTTCATGGATGGAATTTATATTTCCAGCACTACATATAAAGCTTATGGATGGAATTTATATTTCCTTTCATAAAGCTTTACTTCACTTTTCGAAGGCCAATTTCTTAAGTGGTATCAAAGTTTTTAAATTTAAAATACAAAAGGTATCTCGTTTTTGTAGCTGGGCATGTGAACCATATATTATATATTCAAATTTGTTTAATGTCGAACATGCATAACATCCAACGTGGAAACCTTCGTTGGCGTAAGAGTCGACATTGCAGGATTAAAATAACATTAATGCTAATACAGTAGTATTAAAATAACATTAATACTAATACAGTAGGATTAAAATATGTGCACGTTGTGTTCAATGAATACAAAACGAAATTAAGCATTGAACATACCCGTGAGCACGACAATTACATGGCAAAAAATTAAAAACGTGGACATAATGTTTTTCCTGTAGTTTTCCATAACTAATTCATTTTTTTATGTGGAGACAAGCATCTTCCATATCCTTCGCCACTCTAAGAGTTTGAATAAGAATCACCTCATAAGTAATAATTATATGGATCCTTGCAACTTTCTCGTCATAATCTATCAATCCAGATAATATATATGATTCTAACACATCCAAATTTCTAATCTATTAACCTAGATTAAATTCTTTAACTAAAATTATATTACAATGGGCCAAAAAGTTATTGGCCAAAACGACACAAAAGCAAACCAAAAACAACTCAATGTTTTTTTCAAGGGCTCCACTCCTGAACCCCCGACACAACATACAACACTTGTGGCTAATCATGCAAAGAATATAACATATACCCACAACTTAGGGGATTGAACATCATTAGGAAAGGAACATAAGGTGCTAAGGCCCTATTTGAATATACTCAAGATTAAGCTTCATGTATAAATCCTCAAACAAGCACGTAAGAACTCTATAGGGGATCTTTGGCCTCTATGGGTGATATTTGATACCATTTGTATATTTTGAATAATAAACATGGGTATTGGTGCCTATAGCATGGCCAAGGGAGGAAAATAAGGAACTTAGGCCCAAAACGAAGCTTCTCGAGCTTAAGGGCCATGAACTAGGACTCAAACAACCACGATAATCCTTTCTAAGTTTGGCCTCTAGGTGGGATATGGATTCCATTAAGAGTTTTCATAAAACATATGGGAGTTAGGGCTTGTAGCATGGTTGAGGGAGGAAAACAAGGGTTCCATTCTCTAAATAGATTTTATCATGCTCAATGGCCATGAACAAGGCCTACGAAAGTGAATATGGACATTATTAATATGTTTTTCACAATAATATTGGGACTCAGGGCCTGTACCATGGTCGAGGAAGGAAAATAAGAGCCTTAGGCCCTAAACAAACATTGTCTGGATTAATGGTCATGAACAAAGATATCATAGGCACTAGGCATAAAGGGTATCTTCTATGATACCATGGGAATTGTGCAAAGGGTCAAGAGTAATGTGATATTGGGAATTTTATTCACAATAGCACGTGCACGTTCTACAAATGCCCGTGTGCTTTAGAATGCATGTGCATTCCTTAAATTCAAAATTTCCTTGATAGAATTAAGAATTCCAAATTACATGTTTATTGAATTGGTTTCTTTAGATTTAGTTTATGTATGACAACCCTGGTGGTTTGGACCACAAAAACAACAAAACCTCCCTTTTTTTGAATTCCTCTTAATATTTCCATATTTCATGTTATTTTAAATAGAGTATACAAGTCCATCGCAAATGAAATTGCACACACATATCTATCCAACTATGTAGATTCCAAATATATAACTCTAAAAAAATAATATTGTTTAGCATATTTTATTTGTTTTTGTCTACACATACATATATATCTTTCATTCTTATTATAACCTTTCATTGCTTACCTATTTTTTTTAAATTATACTTTGCACTTGTATAGATTAAGATCCACAATCCCAAAAAAGTTGTTTGACGATGTTAAGACCCTCAAACTCTACTTGACCTCATAAATTCAAAACTATAATGAATTTCTTAAATTTTTTAAAAATATAAAAGTAACATTAACATTTTTGAAAAAATAGTCATGCACAAGAACAAATCATTTATATACAATTGTACAAACTATTTTAAGGAAATTCCATCATTTTGGAACTCAACATTTGCACTAACTAGAACATGTGCATTATATTTTGCAGTAAGAGTAACATATGTATTATATTTTACACTAAGAGTAACATACTGCTTTTAGAAAAAAAATGAATTTCACATAGTCATTAAAAAATTTGTAAATACAAATTATACATTTCTAAAGCTTATTGGATTTCCTACATTTCATCTTCTTACATCATATTTAAATTCATTGTGAAAGTACCCCAAAACATTCCTCCAAGCCAACAATTTTTTTTTCCATGTTTACATTGCCACTAACACATCATAAGAGATCATAATTACTATGCACTCACACATATATCTACAACTACTATCTCTAATTTAACTCAACTTATCATGGTCCATTGACTTTTAATGATACCTAATCTTCCTTTTGAGGAAACAACTCCAAGTGCATTGTGAGAGTTTTCCTTTCTACAAATTCTCCATTGTTCAAATAATAGATTAATATTTTATTTTTGCTTTTTAAAACCTCAATAATGTTCAACATGTTTGTTTTTGTTTCTTTAAGGAAGAATAATCTATCATAACTTATTTGTTAATTTGTAGTAAGGACAAATATAATTTATTGTGCTAATTCATCACTATTATTCAAGAAAGACCACACTTTCTAAAATAATTGCTTGATGATTTTGTAAATAGATATATTTATGAACGATTATATTATAGCTTTACATTTTTTTTTGTAAGTGAGTTGAGATTCTATATTACTGAGAAAATTATGTTACAAAAAGGGGTAGAGGGGTATCCCCTGATTTTCCAAAAAGGAAACCAGATCAGGGGTCCCGAAGTTGCGTTGTCTACATAAACGAGGGGAGGGTCGAACCGCCACCCTGGGAAACCGACCTAGTCTCCGAAAACTCGTTTGAAAAAAAAAACTATACCATAAGATAGACATAAAACCAAGAACGTATAACATAGGTTTCTCCTACACTGATAAACAAAATGACCTTGGGTTGAGGCTGCACTAGTCCAAGAGGATTGGATGGCTTTCATCTCCTTCCTTTCTTGCCTCGTTCTCCTTTTTTTTCTCCACCGTGCACATCTTTCTGATGTAGGCTGGTGTTTTGCGTTGATCTGCTGGAGTGATGTCCATGTGGTGGAAATAGCGAAGGTAGAGTTGGAATTGTCCAGCTAGTCGTTCCATTTTTTTGCTTTGGTTCCTCTGGTCATCTGCTATTCTTCTTGCACTATCCTCCAAGTTGTTGAGGCGGCTTAGAATTTCTATGAGCTCCTTCTCACGGCCACGGTTTTCCACCTTGCTGGTCTCATTATTGTCATCTCTCAGCTTACTTATCAACATTTTTGTATGCCAGGCTTCCTCCAGTGTTTTGTGGTAGAGGGTTTTCCTGGGTTGTGTGGCCCCTGGGTCCTTTATCCCATCTGCTTCTTGGATGAGTTCTGCCCAGGCTTTGCCCTAGCACTTGGTGTTGACTTCCCACTCCCACCTGGCGATGACCTCTTTGAATTTTGTATCGACCTACTCAAGAAAGGTGCCTTTGGCCTCTTTGGTCGCATGTTCCATCCTAGTGAACTTTCGGGTGTTGGAATTTCCTTCCCCGGAGTCCCCCTCTTGCTTTGGGTATTATTCCTTCTTACCATCTTTGTTTGAATGCAGTGGATTCTATCTTGACTTCATCCTCCGCTTCTATTCGCCCCTTTCTGGTCTCTGAAATTGTTGCCCGTTGGTCTGTAGCTATCCCTAATGCTTCTTCTTTTAAGTGGTTTTCTAGGATGTGATCAATCATGGGTCTCCCGTAAAGGCGTACCTTTTGGTCCTTTTTCATTGTTTCAGAGTGTGTGCGCTTGGGAACCCTGCCATTGTCCTTGCACCAATCCTTTGCCTTGCACATTGTATGCCAATCATTTCCTCCCACGGGACCTGTGCGTGGATGAGGTGTCCCCATTCCTTCCCTCGGGCTATCCTTTTGATATTCATCTTTTGTCGTCTGTGGGTTACCCTTTCCGCTCTCCCACGACCAACCCCTGTACTTCATTCTATTGACTGGACCGTGGTGTTGTACCACCTCTTGTGGTGTGACCGTGATCTGTATTGTAACTCGTGTTCAAATGGTGGCCTATCAGATTCTTCTTGGATTCTACTTGCCCTTCAATTAATTATGTGCCTCCAACCTCAATGTGGTCGTCCATACTTTGGCTGCCATCATAGTCCTTTTCCACTAGTTGGGTGTAGTTTTTTCGGAACTGGCCATTCGGGATGTTACTCCATGTGGAATCCAATTATGATTCTTCCTTGTCGACCCCTTCGTTAGCGATTCTATCCACTAGTCCGTTTGCTGACCTTTGGACCCAACGCAACTCCACTGTGATCCTCGTCTGCAAATGCTCCTAAATTGTTTGCAAGGTGTACACCAAGCGTTAGTGCCTCTGAATTTTTCCCACTCTGGTGTCGTTTTGGAGTTTCCTTACTGTGTTGATGACCAACATTGAATCTCCTTTCACTATTACGTTGGTCATCCCTTCTTGGTGTAGTATCTCAAGGCCGATATCTAGGGCTCCAAATTCCACAACGTTGTTGGTTGAGTTCCCCAAACTCCCAGTGTATAGCCGGATAATTTTTCCTTGACTGTCCCTGATTACTCCCCCCGTACCTGTCCATCCTGGATTACCTTTTGACGCCCCGTCAAAATTTATCTTGAGGGAGCCCTCTGGTGGCGGTTTCTAGTTGTGTTCACCTACTTGTAGTTGCGACAACCGTCTTACCTGATTGGGGTTGCATCCTCCTTTCAGTTGAAACGCCTCTAGAATTCTGAGATCCCGATTTGTGAGTTGTGCTCCTCCTGTCTGGAAGTTGTGGCTCTGTACCATTTCTCTTTTCATGGATATTATTGTTTCCTTGATCTTTCATGCCGTCCATCATTGGTTCTTGAAGATGTGTCGGTTCCGTTCCTTCCATATTGCCCAAATGACCATGCCAGGAATGAGGGTCCAACATATATTCACCTCTTCATTTTCATTGTAGTTTTCCTTCCATGTGTTTATAGTTGCGGAAATATTACCTCTGATCCTATTAGACTGCCGAAAAATTCCTGCCGCCTAGTCCCAGACTTCTTTTGTGTAGGGACATTCATCCAGGAGATGGTTCATTGTTTCCTCCTTTTCTTCACATAGGTGACATCTTGAAGGGCCTATGAAACCTCTCTTCTTTAGGTTTTCCCAAGTTAGGATTCGGTTGTGTAGTATTATCCACTAGAAGATTTTTATTTTTGGCCAATGGGGGTTGTTCCAGAGCTTGTCCCATTGATGCGTCAAGTCTTCCTGGTCCTGGTTCACTATGTAGTGGTGTACTTATTTAAGATTGAATTCCCCACCGAATTTGTGCCCCCATCTCAGCTGGTCATTTTCGTATGTGACTGCAATTTTTTGTCTCCCCAATTCCTCCTCCACCTCTTTTACTATTGTTGTGGTCTGGTCTCTAGTCTGTGGGGTGAGAGTGTTCCAGATTCTCCATTTGTTGTGATCTGTTTCTTGTTTCCAGTAATGGTAGACTCGGGTTTTCCTTGAGCCATCGTCTCCTGTTGGAGTGCCTCCCGGCCCGGTTTTTCCATTTTGGGTTCCTGTTGCCAGGCATCCTCCCAGAATCAGGTGGTTCTGCCATTCCTTATTTCCCAAAAGTTGTGTGTCTGGATCCAAGTCTTGTTGCGTCAGGCTAATTTCTAGATGGCGAAACCTTCCCTGGTGCCTCTTAAGCGGATTTTGTCCTGGTCAGAAATGTCCGAGGCATACTTTGCCTTCCACAGGTTGACCCATGGCGTGGTCATTTCTTTGACCCATCGCCACCAGAGTTTCACCCCATAGGCGTCATTGGTCACTTGTGGGTCGTGTAGCCCTAGACCTCCTTTTCTTTTTGGTTTACAAACCTTCTCCCAAGTCACCAGTGCCCATTTTTTCCTTGTTTCCGCTCCTCGCCACAAGAATTCCCTTTGTATGGTTCTTATTTTTTGTAGAATCCCCTTAGGGGTTGAGAAAACTAACATCATAAAGGTTGGGATAGCTTGCAAAATCGACTTGGTTAGGATAAGTCTTCCGGCTAGGTTGAGGGATCTATACGTCCAATTTTTTACTCGTTTTTGTAGCTTGTTGGCTATTCCTTCCCAAGTTGATAGCTTGTAGGCTTTTTCTATCAAGGGGATGCCCAAGTACTTGGTTGGGAGGGCTTTGCATTCAAATCCCAAGATGTTGGCCAGATTCCTTTGGATAGCAGGGTTGGTATTAAAGAAGAAGATCATAGATTTGGACTGGTTTATCTCTACCCCTGAGGCTTCCCCAAACTTATCTAAGATTCGTTTGTAGGCTTTCAATTCCTTGACCGTGGGAATGCCATGAAGTGAGGTGTCATCCACGAACTGTTGGTGTGTAGAAGTTGGGAAATTCTCACAGGGTTTGATACCTTTAATTTCCCCTGTTGCGGTTGCGCTTTTTATGCTTCGACTGAGTCCTTCCATCATTAAGATGAATAAGAAGGGGGATAGTGGGTCTCCCTATCTAATGCCTCTCGTGGGCCAGTAAGGTTTGGCAGGGGCTCCATTTACTAGTAGCGAGAAGATTGTTGTGGATACTAGGTTGACTATCCATCTGATCCAGTGCTGGGTGAAGTCGAAGACTTCCACGGTCCTGACCATATAGTGCCAGCTGATTTTTTCATAGGCTTTTGCTAGGTCCAGTTGTATTATCATTCCCCCTCTTTTCTGAAGCTTCAGGGTGTGGATAAGTTCGTGAGCATGGATAATATTATCCATTATTTGCCTACCTTCCATGAAACCTGCTTGCTCCTGTGATTCCAGTGTGGGTATTAGTGGTTTCAATCTATTTGCTATGACCTTGAAAATTATCTTATACACCACATTGCACAGTGCTATAGGTCTGTAACAATCGGGGGTTTTGGCTTCATTTTCTTTGTGGATGGGTGTAATCATTGTAGCATTTAGTGATTTCAAAATGGAGGCTAACCTTCTAGAGTCTTCCACTACCCTATAAACATCATGTTTGACAACTTCCCAGCAGGCTTTGAAGAACTCCACTATGAAACCATCTGGGCTTGGGGCTTTTCCATTAGGAATTTCCTGGAGTGCTTGATCTATTTCCTCCTCCGCAATGGGCTTGTTCAGGTTTTTGCTTTGTTCATCTGTTAACAGGTGAGGGATATGTTGGATTACCTTTTGTATGGCCTTCGTTCTATCTTGGTTAGGTTCCTGGGCTATCCCGTGGAAGTGGTTTACCCGAGTTGTTTCGATGTCCTTATGTGACTCTCTTTCTATGCCATCCTGGTCCCTAATCTTCAAGATTTTGTTGTGGGATCTTCTAGCCATGGTTATTCTATGGAAAAACTTGGTGTTCCTTTCTCCTTCCTTTAGCCATCTGATCTGAGACTTTTGTCGCCAGAGAGTTTCTTCTTGCTGGCATCGCTCATCCCAGTCCTGAGTCATATGAATCTCCTCCTTTTTCTGCTCCTCATTGTAGCCCTCCGAAATGCAGGTTTCCTGGATCTTTTTCATTTTTTCTTCAATGTTGTTCTTCTCTTGGTTTATATTCCCAAAAGTATCCTTGTTCCACTCCTTGAGCCTATATTTGATATGTTTTAGTTTTTTGTAGAGTTTGAACATCCTTGTCCCTTGCTCTGGTTGCTCCTCACTCCACCACTATTTGATTATTTCCTTGAAATTCTGGTGTTCCATCCATAATTTCTCAAATCTGAAAGGTCTATTCTTTGGTGTGGTCTAGAAGCCTGCTTCCAGTTGCACTGGCCAATGATCAGATCCCCCTCATGGAAGGATGTTGCAGTCTAAGGTTAGCCCCTGCATAATGATTGACTCTGACACTAGGAATTTGTCGAGTCTTGTTGCTACCTGATGCTGACTCATTCACTTATTGTTCCAGGTGAACTGGCCATTATTGGTTTTCAGATCTACCATCTCCACCGTGTCTATGAATTTTGAGAACTCCTCCACATCTCTATCCAATCTTCTTGTACTTCCTTTTTTCTCTGCAAGTGACGTGATGATGTTGAAATCCCCGGCTAGGATCCAATGGAGGTTGTTGGCTCAGTTTTTAAGATCATCTAGGTCTCTTAGCATTCCTCTCCTATCCTCTGACACCTGGGGTCCATACACATTAGCGCATAAAATCACCTCTGTGTTCCCAATGAGTTGCATGCAGACCGTTAGGGTATGCCTTGTCACTTCGGCTGCTATTAGGCTTAGTACTTGTGGGTTCCATAGGGTGAGGATACCTCCTGCCATTTGTTGGCCGCCAATAGCCACCATCTTGTACTTGCGCCATTGTTGTTGACTGATTGTTTCCATTCTGTCTGTATTACACTTGGTCTCTTGAATATAACAGAGATCTGGTTGTTCCTGTTTTAGTCTACTTCTAAGGATTCATTGCTTTCTTGGGATGTTTAGGCCTCTTATATTCCAAGTTATAACCTTCATTTAAACTTGCAGGGGGGAGTTGGGGAAGAGTTTTTTTATCTTACTTGAGTTTATCAGTAGTGCTCCAAGCTCCTGCGGGGCTACACTATTGGATTTCCTGCCTTTTTTCCTCTGTGTCTACTTGGGTGAGAGTTGTGTTTGTACCTCGTCGGATTTGAATCCTAGGTGTCCAATCTCCCCATGTGTATGCTTTAGGCCTCTAGCTTTGGCTGCCTCCCTTAGGAGGAACAAGTACTGGATGCGGTCAAGTTTCTCTGTTGGTACATTGTCCACTCCTTGTCTTTTCCATTGCTTCAGTATGTTCGTGAGATATATCCCTTCCCTTACCACCAGGTCTCTGAGTTTCGAGTCTTCTGTGCCTACTTCGCTTGGTGTCGTTTCTGCCTCTCCCTCTGCGTCTTGCATGGGGGTGTTGTCATCTCTGATTTCTCCCTCCATCGGAGTTACACAACTTCCTTGTTCCTTCTGGTTATTTGGTCGGTCGGTGGGCTCGTTTGGTGTTTGTTCTCTGACTTCTTGAACATTTTTCATATCCTTCTTAGCTTCTGCCCCTTGATTGGTTTTATCCCTTCCTTCCGGGGTAATCCAGACCTCTGAGTTATTTTTTGCTTGGGCTTTTCTCTACTTTTTGTTGGATTTTCTTCTGGGGTTTGGTTTAACAAACCCATCCTCATCTTGTTGTGGTTTGGGGTTTCTCGTTTCCTGTTTTTTATTAAGTGGGCATTCCTTGATCAAGTGACCATGTTCATGGCACCTTCTACATCGGAAGGGGATCTGTTCATAATCTATGTTTTGGATCCATTCCTCATCCCTGAATTCGAGGCTTATGGCTTCTGGGAGTGCTCCCGACACATCCATCTCTATACATATTCTTGTGTAAGATGTGTATCTCCCCTTCAGGGTGGCTTCTGCGGTCTTTATATATTTCCCTAGTTTATTCCCTATTGCTTCAAACATAGAGGGTAACCAATAGTCTAAGGGTAGGGAATAGAGTCTCAGCTAGACCGGTACCTTTTTGAAGGTCTCTTTTTCTGGGGAGAAATTCTCCTTCCATGGCTGCATGTACAGTCTTGTTGATGCATGGAAGTATGGCCCTCCTTCAAATACTCTATCTCTATCCTCCAGGTTTATGAAGACTACTGTGAAGAAACCTTTCGAGCCCAGATGGAGCTCCACTTCCCCATTTGGCTTCTAGTGGTATTTGATCTAGTTGCACAACGCTCTCTCAATGGGCCACAAGCCCATAAATTTGCAAATTAGCACATGCGCCTTCATCTGATCCCTGTAGAGTTGCGTCTGCAGATCCTCTAGAATCACCTTGGGTATCAGTGCTGATTTGGGTTTACACGGGTTGCGCCCTTCTGCCTGGTTGGTCTTCGTTGTGTCTTGCATCGCGTTTTGAGTTTCTCTGGCTTCCTCTTCCATGCATTCACTTTTCCCCTTGTTCCTTTCCTGACCTATTCCAGGGTCAGATCCCGAGGTGCCTGTCACTGGTGCCTTGAAAAATATACCCCTTGCCCTTTCCCTCTGTCTACCACTACCTGTTTGTATGAGGGGGTACCCTTACCCTCCCCTCTGGTGCTCATGTTGCCCTCAGCTATGGCCGCAACTGTCAAAAACCCCAGCTTGCGGTTGCTTCGAAAAGTTCAGAACTCTCCTTGTTCGCAAGGAGTGGGCCTCTCTTATAG
>JZKD02S2344639.1:293462-304033 GCA_000966675.3 Picea glauca
ATATAGATATGTATTTTATAAAACAATAGAGATAATATGGATAGAAAAACCTGAATTTAAACCAACTAATAACATGTAATGTCATAAATTTAATGGTTAATAACACATTTTCAAATGAAATTAGTCCTTCCTCGAATACACTTTATTTTAGGATATAAAAATCGAGTAGGTTTATTTAATACATAATTCTAATTTATAAACGTACGAGACTTAAAATTTAAGTTAACCTATGGAAAATAATGATAAAAAAAATCAATATAATAATTATTTTATGACTTCTTTTGTTTGGTAAGTGAGAGGATTATTATTATAATAGGTTTTCATATCGTCATTAAAGAACAAGAATAAGAGAATTGGTTGCAAAGTTGCTAGTCTCTACTTCTGCATAATTTAAGAAGTATTTGCTTAATTCTAGAAGCATAAGCAATTTTTAGGGTGCCACTTGAATCTGTGTTTTGGATCAAGTTAATGTTTTGTCATTATTTTACTAAAGGTAACAACAACTCAAAGCAACCCCTTAAGGAGCAATGACCGCGTCAAGAGAAGGAGAGTAAAAAGTTATACACATATTTAACTCTTTCCTTCAGATAAACCCCGACAACAAACATAGAAGTATGTTATGTAAAATGGCTAGTGAATAGCTATATATTGTTTAAAGAAATCAACAAACCTACTTTGAAGTGATTGTACTCATTGATACTCGGTGAAAAAAGTGTGGAGAGGCATAAGTCCAAATGTGTACATGCTAGATAGTCTTATAACTTCAATATTTAATTTCTTAATGAGCATGATTCTTAGATGCAGATTATATTAGGCATCTAAGTTGATTAAACCTTCATCAAATATCAATGTACATACAACTTAAAATGATTCAAGGTACATTATGTATAAGAACTACAACGTACAAATAGTCATCCTAAGCACACAAGCTATATGAGAAGGCTCGAAACTACCATTGATTGCTCTGTTTGTTTTAATATATATATTATGTACAAGAAATATAGCAGACAATAGCCAAGTGCAATGAGACTTTAGATGAATTATATAATTGTTGTATGCTTGTGAGTTTTCGATAACAACATATTCATAAAATGAGTGCTTCCCCTCTACTCCATGGGAGAAATAACATTTCATATAATCTTCATGATTAAAATTCCTGAACAAGTGTGGTTGAGTTTGATTCATGAGTTCAGGTGTAGGACCAATCTCTGCATCAAAACTAAGAGCATAAAACACCACAATAAACATTATGGACCTGCAACTATTTGTGACTACTAGATGTTCTGTGCTCTTTTGGCATGTGGACTCAGACCAAAAACAAGATCTGGTCTGGGGAACTTAGAATAGTAATTCATGCTCATTTTTTGGTATGGATTTCCAAACTTATTTTGAAAGAAATCGGGATTTAACTCTAATGTCTTAGCAATTAAACTCAACAACTTATCAACAAGTCTTTACATTTCACAAGACAATTAGTAAAAATAACAGCAAGTCCGAATCATCTTCCTTAATCACTACAATCAGTTGTAACTTTGAATGAATGTGTTAGGGAGACTTACTTAATTGTACCATCAACATAAATCAAGTGAATATTCCATGTACCATAGCATTTTCTCCATAAAAAATTCACAAGTAAATGATCCAATAAATGCATCTTTTAGAAAGTTGATGATATTAACAAGATCATTCATAAACCATTTGAGAATATCATTATTATAAAACTATGAAATCATGTGAAAATTCCATAATTTATGCTCTTTCTATATCATCAAACATTATATGAGATACCAAGACAAAAAAAACTTTGTTTGATGCCACATAAATTTTATAGCATATAGTCTAAAATTATGATGAATTTTAAGCCATCTACTATGTTACCAGAATGCAATGTGAACTAAAGTTTTCCTATCTGGTTCCATTTTCTAATGGTCCTTTTGCAAAGATAGAATATTATGTTGATAGTATCAATGAACACCAAGGAATGAATGTTTGTTAGTAAAGACTTATATAAGATAGGGTTTTCACTCAAGATAGTAATTACTTGCAAGCTGCAACACATACACATGCCAATCAATTTGTAGATTTCAAAAAGGATGTGGCAAAAATAGTGTTCATGAAAAATAAAGTGCAACAATGTCTTTATGAAAATACAATAGAGAATGCTAATCTTGCAATACAAAAATACAATAGAGAGTGCTAATCTTGCAAAGACAACATACCAAATGCCAAAAGCTAAATTTACGTACATGTTGTCTAAGAGTCAAGCCCAATGCAAAAATTATTTTCAATCATTTATTTTCCTCTAATCGAGGTATATACTCATACCTTAGTGGTCTTTCTAAGAATTGATTGGGTTCTTTCAAGAAAAGTATCTCTTTAACACAAAAATACTAAAGAAAGTGAAATGTAAAAACAATTACAGTTAGAAATTGAAAGCAATCAAAGCTCTCAATTCACATTTTGAGAGAAATTTCTCAAAGTTGTAACCATACATAATGTTATCCTACATCCTCTCTAATGATATATTTCTACATTGTATAGAACTCAACATCCATATTCCACAACCTACGTATACATCATAGATTTGTTTTTTATTAACGCTTTCTTGTTGAATTTACAAAGCACTCGTATGCATTTTCATGGATGGAATTTATATTTCCAGCACTACATATAAAACTTATCGAGGTATCTTGGTGTTCATTCTCCCACTGTAGTCCCACACATGCTTTTGTCATTACCAATAAGCACCATGCATGACGTTCATTGTTTTCCCATGGTTGCTCACTCCATTTCCTCCATTAAGTCTCCATACATACACAATCCAATAATGTCATAGATAATTTCAAAATAATTATAGGAGGAATGCATGCCATATGAACTTATTGCCATCAATTTTCGAAATCATTAAAGGAAGAATACATGCCATAGAAACTTATTACAACTTTACAAATGAAATAAGAATAGGACTATAACATGTTCTGCAAGATTACAACGATCCACAAATACACACAATTATAGAAGCATGCAAACACCACCACATACCGGTTGTATTGCGTCTAACTTCTTTTAACACAACCAATGTATAATGTATATAAAGTTTATATATATAAGAACGCTCATGAGAAATGACACTTGGAGTTACATATTCATTATATTTAGAAATAAGTGATATGGTTGAAAAGAAGTGACACTTTTATCTTACAATCAGAGTGAAATAAATTTGCATGTCTTGTGAATACTGTTATAAAGTACATACCAAAAAAAATCTCCATGTCTTGTGTGCAGACTATCAAGTAAAAACCAACAAAACTTTTTTTTTTAAAATCTCTAACTAATAAAAAAAATAATAAATTTAACTTCAGTCAGACTCTTTTTACACCTAGTTTTGGTCAATACCACTCACATGGATTATCTTTGATACTAGTTATCATCCATCCATATAAATATGAGGTGATGATTCATAAATCCCGGTTAATATGGACTATCATCAATATGAGACAAGTTATAAAATCCGTGTGTACAATGCAAACAAAACAATGCCCACATCCCATGTTCATACTATTCTAAAGTAAAAATCAACAATTTTTTTTTTTAAATCCATGGCTAATATAAAAAATGAATAAATTTATCTTCAGTAAGAACCTTTTCCACCTTGTTTCTTTTAATACCTCTCCAAGATTATTTTCTATACTAATTATCGTCCATATCAATATGAGACGATGATTTATAAATCCTGGTTAAGATGAACTATCGCCAATATGAACAACTTATAAAATTCAATGCTAAATATACAAAAATTGTTCTAAAACATAGTAAGGAAAGAAAATGTACATGATATTTTAC
The DNA here is from genome assembly GCA_000966675.3 of Picea glauca. Lineage (NCBI taxonomy): Eukaryota > Viridiplantae > Streptophyta > Pinopsida > Pinales > Pinaceae > Picea > Picea glauca. The sequence continues at coordinate 297,306 of JZKD02S2344639.1, forward strand.
TGACTTATCCATTGCCCACAACTTAAAGTTGTTTGTTCTGCATGCAGTTTGTACATACATAGACACATTTTTTATCCCCAGAAAGGTCTTCCATGTATAAACATGGTCGCTAGCTTTGATCTTTCTCCTGTCCACCTCGTTGGAGAACAAATCCATTTTGTTGATAAGATATGAATTGAATTACTAAACTAGAGGAGTCAGTTGATGACGTATATTTGGATGACATTTAGAGTTGAATGAACTCACCATCTGCGTGTCCAGTGGATCAACGAATATGATCGATTACGAAAATTAACTTGTGCCCTTGATAACCACCAAAGAGAAATGCGAAATTTCCTTGAGTCGACACATAGCATTAAACATAATTAAATAAATACATTTCACATCCGCCCCTCCTCATTAAACACCAGAAAAGTTTAAAATAGAATTTCCACTAGAACTGTCAATTACGTTCACTTTTAGATGGATGCTAACTACTATTTCAAAATTCAATGAATGGTGTGTTAATCGACTAGAATCTGTATTGAATGGAACATGACCCCTTGGGACAACACATGGATATATATTTTAATTAAACATGTTATGTATCCCCTCATTCTTCTCCTTTGTGTGCACCTTTAGGCATGGGCCTTTGGTAGCTTGACCTATAATAAACGAATGATTGGAAAACGAGAAAAAATATGTACATACTTAGGGTTTACTCTGTAAAATGTAGATAAAAGAGACTTATTTACTACATAGGACAACAAAAAATGCAAGATGCCTCTCTTTATGATGGGAGTAGCTGGAAAATTTCCAACATAAACAAGTGTTGCATGGCAGTGGAGTCCCTGCCAGGTTGGGATGGGAGTAAATGCGAGGTAATAGAGACACGTGGGTAGAAAGTTGAAGTAGATGTGGTTTTCATGTAGAACATAGTAAAGTAAATATATAGTTTTATACATATGAAATATGTACTTTTATACATACGAAATATGTACTTGTATAAAGTATATATTTAGATTTATACATACGAAATTTGTACTTTTATAAAGTATGGGGAAGAGATTTTATAGAGCATGCACAGAGCCCTCATTGCATACTTAGCCAGTTTTTCGATCGCGGGTTCTCGGGGTGGCGGGTTCAAAGTTGGGCCTTTTATGTTATGTGGCCTACAAATAGGACCAACAGTTCCATGATATACAAAATGATAGGCGGAGTGGTGGACTAAAGAAATTTATCAGAAATTAATAATGTCAGTTATACAATAGAATAGTAATAAGGTCTATTACATAGGTTCGTGGAGAAAAACACTAAAAAATTAGCATTGTCAAACTATTTTGCTTTAAAACTAAGGCTTTTCTTGGACAAAAAAAATATAGCATTGCTTAATCGGTTTTCTTTGCACATGTTTTACATAGCATGGATGGAGCGGTCATTCCATACTTACCTAGTTTTTGGATCGCGGGTTCTCAAGCTGTCAGTTTCAAAAATGGGCCTCTGTTGTTCCGTGCCCTATATAAATTGACAAGTGGGCTTGCGAACTATACAAACTTATTATAAAATAAATAATGTATGTTACATATCTCTAGAAATTACATGAAAATTTAAAACATCAATGTTGTTGAAGACCAAAAAATTAGCATACAATAGGAATTTTGCACCCAACAATTCCGTCATATACATGAGACAGTAATTTATAGAAGATTATAAAATTGTACGAAGATTTATACTAATTTGTATAATGCTATAAAACTTCATACATTTTGTACTGAACAATTATGCAGTTGTGGGTTGGCGGAGTTGCGGGTTCACACTTTTCATGTCCAGTGTGTTACGTGATATACATTTTGCACGAAAGACTTCGGTCATATACATTTTGCAACGAACAATTCTGTGATATACATGACAGAGAAAAATTTATAGAATATTATGACGTTGTATGGAGATTTAAAGTAATTTATATAATACTATAACATGTCTTAGTTAATGAATAGTAAAAGCTATTTTTTAAATTTTATTTAATATTTTTTTTTTTTTATAAGTAAGATTGTATAAAAGTCTGTCAAAATGAAGGAGTACAGAGAATTTCCATGGTTTCAAGCTGTAAATACTGAGCTGCCCTAAGGGAAAACCAGCTCAGCCAGGCAAACCACTTCATAACTTAAGTGTAGATTGTCACTGATACAAAAAGAGTTCAAAATTCTGGCCTGTAAGGGTGGGCACTAGAACTATAGAAAGTGTATATATCCTAATTATAATAACCATGGACAAAATGCATGAAAGGTCGGCATGCACATGACAAAACAACAGACAAAAAAAAATCACCGGTATGGGTTGTAGTGCGGCGATGCGACCATGCAGAAGGCACGAAATGTCATGTCCTCGGGAGGAGGTTGCTCCTCTTGAAGTGGTGTCTGGTCCAGTTGCATAGCGTTCTCCATATCTAATGGCAGGTGTTCTTCCTTCTGGACATGCTCCAAGCGTGATGGAAGCCTCTGGTCCTCGCAGTCTGCGTCTGCGTGGCCCAAATTTTCCTGTGGCAAGACTGGTGTTGAGGTTGTTGCTGCTTGGGATGTTGCTGATTGGGCTGCATCTGGTGTAGGGAGATGAGCACCTTTTAACATAGAGAACAAATGCAAGAGTCAAGAGGCTTTTCCATCCCGAGTCTGTAGGCAGGACCAGAGGTCGTCCATATCTCGACGCAGGTCGAATACCAAGATCTGCACTAGTGAAAGGCCTATTTTCCACTCGCATTCTGGGTCAGCGTTGGAACCCGCTCAAGACTGGGGTTGTCGTGAATTTTGACTGGCTTCTGGACCATCCATCTGAAATTGGGTGTCGTGAAGCTGGTCCTGAAGCGACTGGGTGGCCGGAAAGTTGGGAGGGGCCAAAGGGCCTGGGTGTGAAACATATGCGGAATTGGCTAAAGGTCTTGGGTTGTTGTTCAGTGAGGCCCCTGAGCAGTCCAGCTCCTCCATTGTGTTGGCAAGGGATGTAGGAAGGGGCGGGAGAGATGCGGGAATTTGAGTCGACTGCACCAGGGAGGAGGACGAGGTGGCCGAAGAGGAGGAGGATAACAGGGAGGGAGAAGACAGGGGACACAGGACCAGGCAGGGTCAATTTGGATGGCAGGTTGGTCGAACTTTGGACTTTCTTCGTAGCCGGGGCATCTCCGAGACAGTGGGAGAGAGAAAACGCGGCAGGAACAGAGCAGGGCAGGATAAATGCAGAGCAGGGAAAGGCTGGGTAGGAAGCCGAGCTCTGAGAAGAAAAAACAGGAAAGAATGAGCCATCTGGACCCACTGGAGCAATTGAAATAGGTCAGGCAGCTGGTGAAGTTCCATAAATGGACGCACGCACAGAGTAAAGGCGCAACGAGGGTGTTGGTCCATCGAAAGGATGTGAAGGAAGAGCAGGGTGCACTGAGAGTAATGGCGCTATGCCTTGAGGGATATTAACTTGAATTGATTAGGCAGTTGGGAGTGAGTGGCACGCGATCGTCACATCATCAACGCCATGGAATATCGCTCCTGGCCGCTCTGCTCAGCACGTGTGCTGTACTAGCAATCCATCCGCGGGAAAGGGAATAAATGCGAAGGAGTAAAGACATGTGGGAAAGACTATTGTTTAGATATGCTTTGCATACAACCGTGGAAAAAATACATAGAAATAGTAATAACGGGCTGGTGCACTGAAATTCGGGATTTGTTGTTTTGTGGCCTACAAATTGCACCCAGAGTTCCGCGACATACAATTTGACAATTGGAGTTGTGGACTATTTGATATTTAAGGGCGTACGTTTGTTACAAAGAAGAGTTGATAGATACCAAATATGTAATTTGATTAAGTAGATATATAGACCATTGTGGTTGTCGGGCTACGAGGCTAAAAATTGTGCTGCCATAGCTTTGTGGACAAAAGCATAAAAAGACTACCAACACCGAATTAGTTTTCTTTAAAACAAAGGCCCGAGAGCTTCATTCCGGGTTGTCGGGGTGGTGGGATGAAAATTGGGCTATTGTTGTTCCGTGGCCTACAAATAGCACCGAGAGTTCTGTGAAATACAAATTGAGAAGTGGTTTTGTGGACTATTTGAATTTTTGGATCACGGGTTCTTGAGATTTCGGGCTGAAAATTGATTTTATGTTGTTCTGTGGCCTACAAATAGCACTGAGAGTTATGCGATATACAAATTGACAAGTGGTCTTGTGGACTATTTGAAATTTTGGATCGCGGGTTCTCGGGCTAGGGGGCTGAAAATTGGCCTTTTGTTGTTTCGTGGCCTACAAAAATCAAATATGAAATTTGATTTTTGTAGATATATAGAGCATGCACAGAAGCTTCATTCCAGGTTGTCGGGATTACAGGCTGAAAATTGGGCTTTTGTTGTTCCGTGGCCTACAAATACCGCCAAGAGTTTAGCGATATACAAATTGACATGCTGCTTTGAGGACTAGAATTTTTGAATGGCGGGTTCTCGGTCTAGCGGGCTGAAAATTGGGCTTCTGTTGTTCCGTGGCCTACAAATAGTCCGTAGAGTTCCGTGATATATTGAAAAACAGACTTATGAACTATTTTAAATTGAAGGCGCTCGTGTCGAACAAGTTTAGCATTCTCGAATCAGTTTTCCTTTTTACATATACTACTGGAGTAAAAAATAAATAAATAGTACTGACGTCTGTTACATAGGCTGGTGGAGAAAAGTATGAAACAAATATGATTCCCGAATTAATTTTTTTTTAAAAAGCGGCTTCTTGACTTAGGCATTTTTTGGATCGCGGATTCTCGGGCTGGGGACCTGAAAAACACGCTTTTGTTCTTTTGTGCCTTACAAATAACACTAGCAGTTCTGCGATATACAAAATGAGAATCACACTTGCGGAGTATTTGAATTTTAAGGAGCTCGTGTCCCAAAAATTCAACATTCACAGATTAGTTTTCTTTACATAGGTTTTACATACGCTAGTGGAAAAGAGGGAAAAAATTATAGTACCATTGTCTGTTACATAGGGAGGTGGGAAAAAGAACGAAATAAATAGCATTCTCGAATTAGTTTTCTTTAAAACAGGGGCTCATCGACACAAAAAATTGAAATTTATGAAATTATAGGTTCCTGCAGACCATAAACTACACATAGCAAATACGTAATTTTTTAAAGCAGACATTTACTTTTATAGATAGGAAATATGTACTTTCATAAAGTATGGGGATGAGATTTTATAGAATAACGACGGAGCCCTCATTCCATGTCCTACAAAGAGCAGGCAGAGATAGGCGGTGTACAAATTGAGAAGTGGGTTTGCGGACTATTTTAATTTTAAGGGCCTTTGTGACAAACATTGTGTAGGACATGTTGCAAAGATGCAAGAAATGGCAGTCTCTTTACGTTTGAGTAGAAAAAAAGTAGTGAATACAATTTTACAACATTTATATAAAATAATAATAAAACGTGTTACATATTGCTGAAAATTTAAAGAAACATATATATATATATATATATAAGTGAAATATGATCTCTGAAATTTGAGTAAGTGATTTATGTCATAGTCCATTCTGAAAATGAAAAATCTAGGAACACATAAAAGCAGGAGGAAAACTAGCCTTCCCGAATTAGAGCATAGATGAAACCCGCATTCCATACTTAGCCAGTTTTTGGATCGCGGGTTCTTGGGCTGGGGACCTGAAAAGTGGGCTTATGTTGTTCCATGACCTTCAAATAACACCGAGAGTTCTGTTGGGCTCCGGATTTATAACATTTTCTTCCTGGTTCTTGAAGATATTGCTTACTCTCCTGAAGTATTTTGTTAAGCAAATGGCATTCTTTCTGTGATATTACACATATATGTCCCATTATATACAGAAATCATGAAGTACTTCCAAAACCACAAATGAGCGAAGAATTCAACCATAAATGCTGTAAAGGGAAAACAAGGAGTAATTTATCTCTGGAGCAAAGTTACCCACTAGTGCTTCCGATGATGTTGAAGTTGTTAAATGGTTTGCAAAAAGACATGGGGTTATTGTTATCCCCGGTAGTGCTAGTGGAGGACCAGGGTATGTTTGTGTTTTATTTGGGAATGTTTTCTTCTCAATTTTCCAGGGAGAAAGATCTCGGCAATATTATTCAATATGTGTATCTCATAACGCAAATTATTAAGGTCATCATTTACTCCAGTAACCCTATCTGCCCTGCGTGAAACTATTGCCGAGGTGCCCAATGTTTCTTGGGAGGACTTTGCCGAGGTGCCCAATGCTTCTTGGGAGGACATTGGCGGTTTGGAAAAAGTCAACAGAGTTATTATTGCCACGCGTGTTTTGTATCGCCTTCGTGTCATGAGGTTATGGCATCGGTTGCAGACTTAATGGAATCGCCTATCTTAAGGGGCGAATAAGCATACGGTTGTAAGGGCAATCTTGAAAACGATTGATGGTGTAAAACGGTCTCAAAACGTGTCTCATCCTCTGATGATCTCTCAAAACCCGTTTTGTAACTTCTTGGGCGCAGGCCATGCATTGCCAGAGATCTGGAACGTTATGTAAAAAGATGTCATGCGTTGCCAGGGAGGAAGACGGGATAGAAAGGACACAGAGAAATGATGGAGAGAAATGGGTAGGGGTTGGAAAACGTGAAATGAGAGCTTCTATGCTCGAGAAAAGGCAGAGAAATATGTAGAGAAAATAAAAAATGCAGCTATGTCTTGAGAAATGAGATGATAGACAGAGCATAGAGAAGAATAGAATGGAGG